>PITA01012535.1:0-61514 GCA_004023965.1 Spilogale gracilis
CAACTGCAAATTGATTTTATTGGCTGCCCTAATTCATCACTTGTAAGTGTTTCACCACTGCTTTCAATTAATTCTTCAGTTTCTTCTTCAACAATGTGGGTAAACCTATCACCATGGACTTACCTGGACACCTGAACAATATATTTCTTTCCATTGTCAATGATAAGAATAATTTTAAAATTAAATCATTTATACATTATTTGTTTTGACCAACCTACACTGGCTATTGATTATTTCACTTCCTTGTATTATTTACTTTCTCTTTCAATCTTTGTCTCTTGCTTTCACAATTCATTTGGAGAAATTGTGAAGCTGAGTAAGTTAATTACACATATGATGAAATCCCATTATACTTGCAAATAAGCAAATGACATTGGAGATTACCTACTTTTAGGACAACTTCTCTTCATTCTGCCAACTGTGGCAACTAGGCCCAGAGAACAAGTGCTCATAGTCATTTCAAAAGTACAGAGTGGTGATTAAGAACATAAACTCTGGAATTAGCTACCAGGCTTAAATCTTGGCTCCACTACCTACTAGCTATTGTGCTTGGGCAAGTTCCTTAATCTTTCTGGCCTCAATCTCTGCCTCCATAAAGTGAGTATAATTATACCACTATCTACCTCACTGAGGTGTTGAGATTAAACATGGGAGCATCAGTGAAGGTCTTTGAGCATAGGGGGTGTTCAATACAGGGGCTCCTGGCTGGCTCTGTTGATAGAGCATGCAACTCTTGATCTTAAGGTCATGAGTTTAAGCCCCATGTTGGGCCTAGAGCTTACTTAAAAAAAAAATTTTAATTAAAGATTCAATATACATTAGCTATCAGTTTTTTTAGTCCAAGGACATGAGCCAATTAGTAGCAAAGCTAAAACAAAAACTGAGTTTTCCAAATACTTGGCAGTGCTCTCCCCTGTAGTGGATGCCTTCTTGGCCAATATAGTAAGAAGTCAATATATGCTAGTTGGATAAGAGCAGAGGTGTCCACAGACACCTACCCATGTGGGGAATTCTAAAGACAATAATCATGAGTCAAGTGGGCCCTTGTTAAAACAATAACTTTCTTAGGAGAATACTCATATTTCTAAATAATCCACAAATCTGGTAACAATGACATTAAATATATGTATACATAAATATGTATAAAAATAATGTGGAGGAGCTCCCAGCTGGTTTAGTTGGTAGACCATGAGACTCTTGATCTCAGGATTGTCAATTCAAGCCCCATGCTGGGTAGAGATTACTTAAAAATATTTTTAAAGATTAAATTTTAATTTTAATTAAAAAAAGGATAATGTGGAAATTTTGTGCATGAAAATGTTAACACTACAGTATATAGCTCCAAGTGTTTCTTGTTATTTTCCTTTGGGGTTTTATTCACTTTTAAGTGTTCTGCAGGGACCATGAATTTTTTTTTTTTACTAGAAGAAACAAATAAATGATTTAATTTAAAGATGAACTGAATACAAATGGAAGAATTATTGATAGTGTCATGTCAGTAATTCTTCATAATTCCTCATTCCTCAGCTTTGTAACACAATTTTGATGAAATTCAAGGTGAACAACTCAAGATTATGAGAGTGATTACATTTAGTTTCAATTACAATTACTAATTGTTCCACTTCCGTTCACATAACACCTGGCAGAAGTGATGCTCAGGTGGCTGGGCCTAAATAGCCCAGAAGTGCACAGGTGCTAATTAAGAAAAAAAATGTTTTTCAAACATCTCAAGTAGACCACAGCCTGGGGTCAGAAATATCACATTTGGTTTGAAGTTACATGTCATATACTCCTAAATGAATAAATAAACAAATGTACAAATGGATAATAATAAGAGGTAGATACCACATAGTATGTGACACCTTGTCAAAAGTAATTGCAAGCAAAACATTTAATCCACCAGTGGTTTTGCTTTTCATAGCTTCCCCTTCTCTTCTCCTTCTGCTCTTTCTAACTAATTGAAGTGCGTGAATATAACAGTGGGATACTGAGTGTGGTGGTCCCGTGATTACCCCATGATTACTACCTCTTCCTCTTTGGAAATGGCCTTCTGTAGTCATCATCCTTGCCTTGAACATGGGCTGGCCTAGTGAATCACTTGGTTTTTTGTTTTGGTTTAGGTTTTTTATTTGTTTTTAAGACTGATTGACTGATTGATTTAGAAATACAGTGAAAGAAAGCATGCATGCATGTTTGGGGGGAAGGGCCTGAGACAGAGGGAGAGAGAAGAGATTCTCAAGCACACTCCATACTGAGCATGGAGCTCAACATGGGGCTCAATCTCGCAACCACAAGATCATGACCTGAGCTAAAATCAGGAGTCAGAAACTCAACCAACTGAGCCATCCAGGCACCCCAGTGAATCATATACATTATAGCAAAAGTGATAAAAGTCACTTACAAGCTTACATTGTAATTTCATCTTGAGCACCTCTGAGGGAAGCCAGCTGCCATGTTATGAGCTATTCTATGACCATTCCTGTTCTACCTGGCAAGGAACTGATGTCTCCATCCAAAAGTCAATAAGGACCTGAGGGCTACCAACAACCATGTGTGTGAGCCTGGGGAAGCAGATCCTCCCCAGTCAAGGCTTCGTAAGATTATGGCTCTACCTGACACCTCAACTGCAGTCCTGTGGGGGAGCAGAGGCACCCAGTTAAGAAACACTCAGACTCCTGACCCACGGAAACTGTTGATTGTTGTTTTAAGCCCCTGTTTTGGTGTAATTTGTTATGGAACAATAGACAGCTAATAGGCTGAAGAACAAAAAGAAACCTTAAACTAATACCATACAATGTAATAAGTTAATAACAATAATAGGCATAAACTCTAGAACAATTTGGGAAACAAAATAAATAACATATGACATCATAATGCAGAATTGGGTTATAATATATACCTACATCAATACTGACATAAATAAATTATTGAAGAAAGAGAGGAAGACCTATGTCTTAGAGAAAATTTCCAAGTCGTACATACTAGCTTCCCTCATTACAAGGAAGTGTAGTTTAATCTCCCACCTCCTTGAACGTGGACTTAACCTAAGGACTTGATTCCATAGTATGGAAAGGGTAAATAGTGACTTTACAATGGAGAAACCTGAAAAACTCTCCTTTATCTAAGAAGTGATCAAGACCAACATCAGCAGGGATGAATCATATGGATATATATATACTCTTTGCCCTTTATGATGAGGGACACTGCACCTCTGTGGTATTCTTCCCCAGAACTTAAAACCCAATCTAATCATGAGAAAAATAGCAGACAAACTCATAGTAGGGGAGATATGACAAAATATCTAACCAGTATAGCTGAAAACCATCAAGGTCATGAAAAATAAGGAAAGACCAGGAAACTGTCATGAACCAGAGGAGACCATGGAGATGTGACAACTCATGAAATGTGGTGTCCTGGACTGGATCCTAGAACAGAGAAGATGCAACAGAAAAAAACCCAAGTCCTCTTCTCTTCTTCCCCTGTGTCTCTTATAAGGATATTTGTCATTAGATTTAAGACCCAATCAGATAATCCAGAATAATCTCATCTTGAAATCCTCAACTTAATTATATCTTTTTCTAAATAAGGTCACATTTACAGATGCCAGGAGTTAGGATGTGGACATGTATTTGGGGGGGGGGCACCATTCAATGCACTACAGATGTTAACATTAAGGGAAGATGGGTGAAGTGTAAACAGGAACTTGTTATATTGCCTTTGCAAATTTTCTGTACATATAAAAAAAAATTCCAGAATAAAATGTATTTTAAAAAAGTAGTTAACATTTAAGCAAATCTGGCTCAGTTTTTTTTAATTTTATTTATGTATTCAGAGCGAATAATGTGTTCATTATTCAGAGAGAATAACGTGTTCAGTGTGAACACGTGCATGCAAGTTGGGGTAGGGGAGAGGAAGAGAGACAGAGAGAATCCTAAGCAGATTCCACACTGAGTGTGGGGCCCCATATGGAGCTCAATCCCACAACCCTGAGATCATGACCTGAGCTGAAATCAAGATTCAGACATTCAGCTGACTGAGCCACCTAGGCACCCCTAAGAAAAGTTGGCTTATGACATAAAAATTCAGAGATTGAAACAGTAAAAAGAGGTTTCCACAAATAGATATCACTTTGAGGACAGTAACATTTGTGACCGCTCTTACCTATAAATTTGTAAAGAGTAATACTTAGGTTAATAACAATACTCTAGAAAACACTTGGATTATATTTTGTTTTTTAAGCATTGTCTAAGTAACCAGTGATGGAAAGCCATCCTAATCTTTCAATTATCTGCAACCAGAACTTTATTTATTTTTTTTTTATTTATTTGAGAGAAAAACACAGCTAGAGAGGGAACACAAGCAGGGGGAGTGAGAGGGGGAGAAGCAGGCCTCCCGCCGAGCAGGAAGCCCGACGTGGGGCTCGATCCCGGGTCTCCAGGATCATGACCTGAGCCGAAAGCCATCGCACAACCAACTGAGCCACTCAGGCGCCCCAACCAGAACTTTAAAGTAGAGAATGAAATATTTTTCATGTTTGGTTACTCTTCCTACCCTTTTTAATTACAGAGTTAGAAGAAAGGGATCGATCACTGCAAATATATGTATATTATTCACAAATTCAAAAACTCTTTTTCTTTGAGTACTTGTCACATTGCAGTAAAATTCCAAACTCTACAAAATCTGCCCTAGTTTATTCAATGCTTTGAACAAATGCAAGATAAGCAGTTCCAACAGCTGATCCTTCTTCTGTATTTATCAATAAAGGCATTCCTTCAGCTCAAACCTGTGATTTAAAAGTTTAAAATTATTATGTGGAGATGCCCTACCCAAACTTTTTTTTTCTCTTGGTCTCCTTTCTGAAATACATTCCTATCTAAGTATGTTGACCTATTTTCTTTTAAGCTCTTTGGGTTATTTTTCTTAATATTATAAAATAGGATCTATTGTTTCAAATGGTTCATGCTGAAAAGTGATTTCAAGTTTATATAGAATTCTCACTCTTGAGGTGAAAACTCTGCACCTTTCTGGTGCAGGGGAAGGAGTCTACAGTCACATGATAGACTGGAAAAAATCCCACAGACATGGGGTACAGGAATGTCAGGTCCCACAGCCCTGGGATCCAGTTCTCACTGCTGACCAAACTTCTCTGACTTAGGCAGAATGACCACTCTCTCTTTCCACGGTCATCCAGGGCAACTAATTCTCCATTCCAAGTTTCTCTCTGCTTCTGAACACAGAGCATGCAAACCCTCTTAAAACAAATCACTTAGGAAGCTCATCAGGGAGGATGCATTCCCTGGTTTTTTTCCCTCTGAGGAAAAAGAACACGCACACTTCTTCTCATACCCCGCCTTTTCCTTATCACCAGATTCTAAAATTAGGACCTATTCTGCTGTTTTAAGTGTCATTTTACCAATGTGTTGAAAAGAAGATGAAGATATAAGATATTATGATGTTTAAAAACTGCACAAATCACTTTTTCCCCTAATAGCCAACTTACAAAACTTAAATCTTATAAAACTATCTGCTTCCTTTACCAATCCACAGATGTCCTACTTGTCCTCCTTTACCTTTTCCTCTCTCATTTGAACCATCCGAACACTCCCTTTCCTCATACCTATATCCCAAATGTAAGTTCTAGTCACCCCACCTCAAACCAAATGATCTCTGTGCTCAGCTCTACTTGCTTTGTGTTTCTTTTCCTTTCCCTTCCTTCCCTCCCGTCCCCTCTTCTCTCCTTCCCTCCCCTTTCCTTTCCTTCTTTCTTTCTTTTAGAGAGAGAGAAGGAGAGAGAGAGAGAAAGCATGTGTGCCTAAAGCAGGTGAGGGGGGAGTGAGGTAGAGGAAGGAGCAGAGGGAGGTGAAGAGAGAATCTTAAGCAGATGCCTTGCTGATCCAGAAGCTCAGTCCCATGATCCTGAGAGCACGACTTGAGAGGAAATCAAGAGTCAGACGCTTAACCGACTGAGCCACCCAGGCACCCCGACCTGGTGTTACCTTCTGAGAGAAGTCCTTGCTTCAACTGCAGGAAGAAAGTTCCTGGCAGTTATCTTATTTCATTTCCCACCATCTGTCTCTGTCTATGCTCTTCCGAACTCCCTGCTTCACAGCCATCGTGCATTTTAATCATTGAATTTCATGAGACAAAGCTGCCTATGTGACCACCGCCTCCCACCAGCACTCTTAGGGCTGTTCTACAGGAACAATTATAACACTCAGGCTTTTAAGCTAGGCATGCAAGGAGGGTTTAAGCTAAACTATTTTGGGAGAGGCACAGTGTGGGGCATCTGAGTCTCTCGGAGCAATACCAGACTCTGTGTACATGGTCTCTTTTCCCCATATTCTATCCTATTGAGGATCCATGGACAGGGCTGTCTCTAGACTACTCATGAAGCCTTTCACACTAGGCTACAAGATTCCTCAACTTAAATGGTAGCTACTACCACTGCTACCTTCCCTAGAATCCTGCAGGATTAGAGTCCACTGTCCCTTTCTTCCATTTATTGACAGTCTTCTTCCCATTTTACGGATCTCACAGCTTCCTATTTGCCTGAACTCATTGTTTCCTCACTATGTCTAAGTATTATTTAAGAATTTACTAGATACTACAAATTATTTTATCTATTCTCCTAAACTAACATCACAACATAACCATGATGCAAGATAGAAATATGAACTTCCCTTCATTGTGAGTATAAATATGAATGAAAATGCTTGTAAGTGTGGCTCAAGTATAACCTATTCACAGAAAATGAATACTTAATACCTTTGTTATAATAAAGAAACTTCCTAATAACTGAGAAGTCATTCAAAAGTATCTAAGAATAGGACTTCAGAAACTAAGTTGTGACAATTGGACTACAGAGATCCATCAGCAAGAAGAGAAAAACACTGAAAGAATGCGATTTTCAGTCTGAAGATTAAGGCTCAAATCCCGTCTCTGCTATTTACTAGCCACGTGACCTTGAGTAAATTTTTTTCACTTTGAAGTATATGCACCTAATGCCTTTTTTAGAAAATTAGTTGTGCTCCCATTTTTTTCATGTCTCCTTATGTCCATTCCCTTTAACTTTCAGATATTCCCATTAAAAGTGGAGAATATTTCCTCATTCCCTGAATGAGGGCTGACCTGTACTTTGGTCCACAGGATGCAGGAGAAGTTGCAAAATGCAACTAGTCTGGGCCTTGAGAAGACTTCATGCCTTTACTCACTCTCTTGGACCCTGCAATATCCATGTTCCCAAGCCCAGGCTAGCCTGCGGGAGACAAAATGTCGAGTCACTCCTACAGGGCCCAGCTGAGAAAAACACCAAACTCCAGTCCTACAAGTGAGTCATCCCAAAGTAGTCAGTCCCCAGAAATCTGCCAATTTATTGTGGACACATGAGCAAGCCTGTTTAAGATCAGCTGAGCCTGATCTATACAAGAAGAAACACCCAACCAACCAACCAAGCCACTGACTTGGGTTAAATAAATTCTACTTGTTTCAAGCCACTAAGTTTTGAGACAGTTAGTTACCAGTCATCAGTAATAACTGATACACATAGTATACAGGTTGTTGTGGAGACTAAATAAAAATAAAACAGAAAAGGCACCTGGGTGGCTCAGTTGGTTAAGCGTCTACCCTTGGCTCAGGTCATGATCCTATGGTTCTAGGATCAAGCCCCAGGGGGGAGTCTGCTTCTCCGTCTCCCTCTGCCCGTCTCTCCTGCTGGCACTCTATCTCTCACTCTCTCTCAAATGAATAAATAAAGAATCTTAAAAAAAGAGAGAGAACACAGAATGTATTTATGGCTACATTTAGCACCTGGTATTTTTTTGATTAATTGCAGTTATTTTTATTATCATACCAAAATCACCTGAATTTTTTAGGCTGACAAAGTAATATTTCATAAGATGATGTTTTCTAATATTTAGTTCAAAGTGTGTATCAGTCAGGATACAAATGACAGAAATCCAAATCAACCTACATGACATGCAAAAGGAGTGGTTTATTAGAACTAACATCAGACAGACCTAGAGCCAGACCTCAAACGACATGACCTGTTTCTCTCCTCTCTTGTCTCTCTTGGTGTAGACCTCATTCTGACAATTGCTCCACAGGGTGATAAAATTAGCCATCCACTGCTACTCTTCCATTTCTAGGAACACAAAAGCAAAAGCAGGTTTTCCTATTGCCTCCACTATAAGAAAGTGCCAGACAGGGGCTCCTATCAGCCCAGCATGGCTCATGCATCACATCTGAACCAATTATAATGGCCAGGAGTATGGGGCTCTCTGACCCCTCACCAGGTCTTATGTCGATCCTTGTGTAAAGAAAGGCAGTAGAGACAGCACTGAAAGAGTAGGAAAGAAGAGGAAACATGCTGGGTTGCAAAAATACTACTACCAGAAATCTGGAATAAGAAGATGTGCTGTTGCCACCCTTGAATTCATTACATGTGCAATTGCCCCTTATCACCACTGGCCTAGATCTTTGGACTTGGTCTATAGTCCAGTAAGGCAGAAAATACACTGCCCTCAGAAACAGAATTCAGGACTCTTTGTTTACTTCTTTCCCTGTAATTATACTGCTTATAATTCTCTTAACTACCATGATATGGAGCAGTTCCAGGGACACAAGGGAAATTAAACTAACGTATATGTATCTTTAAGGAAAAGCACTTTATTACACTTGACTTTCCATTCTCTTACCGACCTACCAATATTCACATTGCATTGTAAGAGTGTTTTTGGTGTTCTGGAGGCCAAGATTTTAGAGGCTTAAGTTGCCATTGCTGAATTTATACCTATGCTTTAAAGATGACATCTCTTGCGAGCTGAACCATAGGATTGTGGCAATAGAAAAAAACTTAGAGATCATTTAAGCCTAAATAGGGCACAAATAGCAAAGACATCTCAAGCTACAGTCTTTGGAGCCATGGGTGCCCCGGTTGTTGGTACTGCTGTCCTGGCTCAGTGGATGACCTAGACGACACTGTGTATATAAATATGCAATACACACAGAGTACTCAACTTCGAAAATCCTGCTTTCAGTATCAGTGCAAAGACTGCATGTCTTATGAAACTTAAAACTAATAAATGCACCATCTCATATAATTTATAACAAACTATTGTTATTGCTCAAGAGATCAATCCAGATGTGTTCATCTTCTTTTTGGGTGTTGAGTTTGAGTAGTTCTTTATAGATCTTGGATATCAGCCTTGGTAGTGTCATTTGCAAATACCCTCTCCCATTCCGTGGGTTGCCTCTTTGTTTTGTTGACTGTTTCCTTTGCTGTGCAGAAGCTTTTTATTTTGATGAAGTCCCAAAAATTCATTTTCACTTTTGTTTCCTTTGCCTTTGGCGTGTCTTGAAAGAAGTTGCTGTGGCCAATGTCAAAGAGGTTACTGCCTATGTTCTCCTCGAGGATTTTGATAGATTCCTGCCTCACGTTGAGGTCTTTCATCCATTTCGAGTTTATCTCTGTGTGTGATGTATTCTTCCATACGTAGCTGTCCAATTTTCCCAGCACCATTTATTGAGGAGACTTTCTTCCACCGGATATTTTTTCCTGCTTTGTGGAAGATGATTTGACCATAGATTTGTGGGTCCATATGTGGACTCTCTACTCTGTTCCATTGGTCTATTTGTTTTTGTGCCAGTACCATGCTATCTTGGTGATCACAGCTTTGTAATAAAACTTGAAATCAAGTTATGTGATGCCCCCAGCTTTGTTTTTCTTTTTCAACAATTCCTTAGCAATTTGGGGTCTTTTTTGGTTCCATATAAATTTTAGGATTATTTGTTCCAATGCTTTGAAAAAATGTTGGTGGAATTTTGATCAGGATGGCATTGAAAGTATAGATTTCTCTGGGCAGTATAGCCATTTAAACAATGTTTATTCTTCCGATCCATGAGCGTGGAATGTTCTTTCATCTTTTTGTGTCTTCTTCAATTTCTTTCATGAGTGTTCTGTAGTTCCTCGAGTACAGATCCTTAACTTCTTTGGTTAGGTTTATTTGCAGGTATCTTATGGTTTTTGGTGCTTTAGTAAATGGAATCGATTCTCTGATTTCCCTTTCTATATTTTCATTGTTAGTGTAGAAGAATGCAACTGATAAATGAGGGATTCCCACACAGAACTGAGCAGATTAAGATATATGTTGCCTTCTCGTTTTGTCTATGATGTTCTAATCAATGTCTTCTTTCCATTTAGACTGAAAAGCACACCTTACTGTATAACTTTAAGTAACTAAACTAGTTAAAGCAATAATTTGGTTGTGCCAACCCTTTCCAGGGCATGTCAGAGACTCCAACAGGAATTTACAGATAATTACATTACCTTACAGAGCAGTGGTGTTATGAGGACACTTAAAATTCAAGGACAAACTAAGTCTATTTTTTGTTACATACATGAGTAAGAACATGCAGAATTATTTCATGAATTCCAAGAGGTCCAAGGAAGTCTTTAATTTTAATGGTGTTTAATTGACATTCCTTTAACCTCCTTCAATTTAGTTTGCTTGTGACTTCTCAGCTGTAAAATATAAAAACTACATGTAAACTGAATCGGCAGAATTAATATGGGTAAGACTCTCAAAATGCGTGTGCTCCAAATGCCATCTCTTACTAAAGCTTATCTATATAAAGATTAGCAGAGGAAAACTACTGGAGAAACACAGAAGATAACCTTAACACTGTATTTAGGCAAAAAACGCAATCAATATGCCACTAGAAAATGCAATTCAGTTAATGAAATCCTTTCTGAAAAAAGTTCTGGGTATAAATAAAGATACATAAATACTAAATACATTTATATAGAGATATTTATAAATACCAAATGTATCTATATATGTGTATATATTTATAAATATTAAATGTATCTATATATATATCTAAGTATATGTCACAGATATATTTAGCATATATATGTATCTACATTTAGTATATATATATATCTATGATGTATATAGATACATTTAGTATTTATAAATGTTTATTTATATATATTTATCACATATCTTGCCTGTGAAGGAAAATGGAAACAGAACTACACCGCTAAAAGGAAGCAGGAGAACTTCAACAGGTAAAGACAACTGGAACCCAAAGAGGTAGGGTGACTTGCTATGGACACTTATTTGGTGACAAAATCACGTCTAGAATCCACCCACGGCTCCGGCATTTCCACTATCTACATAGGATGCAAGCAGGAGGCAGCTTTGTTCCACTCCCCACGGTCTCTTCAAAGCTATTCTCTGGACTCTTTCTAAACCCTTAAATGGAAGGTCACATAGCTTTCTCTGTCCCTTTAAGTTGCAAGAATAACCTTACTTATTTTAGAAGTCTCTTGTTTACTGTTGAAATTCCAAAATTTTACTGAATTTAAATGGGCTCACCTGAGCTCTCTTCCTAAGACGCAGGCCTGTGGGGTTTGACGTTTCTGCCTTTCTTGCTCTACCTCTGCCTGTGATCACACAGCACACAACACTCAGCAGGGCCAGAATTTGAATCTAGATAGTCTGACTTCAGTTATTTCTCTTAACTTCTTCTTCTTGGCCTCCTGTCACCGCTTATTAATCGTCTCCCCCACCAGGCCCTGCTTGCTGGCAATCCACCCCAACCCTGCTGGGCAAGGTCCCCTTAGAAATAACCCCACTTCCTGGACGAGAAGAAACACACATTTTGCCACACCCCTTCCATAGGGAGAAAGATTGTTCCCACCAAAGCCCTCTCTTTCTTTTGAGCCACTTCCAGACATGGCTAACTCCAGCCACAGTCTCTCTTAGTGGGCATCACTGTCCTTGAGGCTCTCCAATTCCAGGACATATGTGTCAAATTCTTTTAGTGGTTCCCCAAGAGGGGATGGGGATATCGCCACACACCAGTGACTCTCTCAAGACATCACCAACTCTTCAGCTCCTACCCCAGAGGTGAGCAATGAGCTAATATGGGCTGAACTGGTTACCCAATCATTTGACCTGATCTGCTTAGGTAATCCCTCTAGAATTTAGAAGTACTTGGTATCTATTGTGTTTATCTTGGCATTGGGGCTTTGACCATATAGCTGAGACAAGAGGAAGAAAGGTCACATTTTAAATCTTGACACTGCCTCTACTATCTGAAGACATTAAAAAGAAAGAAAAAAGATACATTAAGATTATTGGAATAAATTAATATTGAGAATTGCTCAAAGGTGCCTTTTCTTAAGGATTCCTTTTAGCTTAATAACAGATTAAGAAAATAACACTAAATCCAGAATCAGATTCTAAATTCATTTGACTATGTATCAGTTGCTAAGACATTTCCAAGTTCTTACCCATCCATGCTTGAACATTCTAATGGCAGAGAAATCACCATCTTTTGAAATAGTTTGTTCCCATTTGGGGTTGCTTCCAGCCATCAGAGAGTCACTACATAAAACACAAAACTGTCTCTTTCAGCTTTCTACCCCCTTGACCCTAATTTGAACACAGAACAAGTCTAATCCCTTTCTCAGAAGACAGACTTCCAAAATGTGAAGCCAGTGTCATTCTATCTTCTGATATTGCACTTTCTAAATACCCAGTTCTTTCACCCATGCCCTTTATAACAGCTTCTACAGCTCTTATTATCTTGCTTGTCTCCTTCTTGAATGGTCCCTGGCCCACTTGAGATAGCAAGGGTGGTCCCACCAGTAGAAGAGGGGACATCTCTCTCCTTTGCCATGCCACACTTCATTAATAATAAACCCTAAATTAATATTTAATCTGCTGACAGCCCTGCTGATTGATACTATATTCACTGCCAACTATATTCCCTTAAGTCTTTTCTAGATGAGCTACACTAAGCTATGACTTCCCCTGTATATGTGCTGTTGATTTGAGGACACAAGTAGTAGCCTTTACATATGTTCCCTTTAAAATCATTCTTCTAATGCTTCCCGAGTTCAACCAGCCTAAGATTTTAGAACTCAGATTTGACCATTTAATTTATTCTAACTTCATATCATCTCAAATATTATCAGAATGCCTTGCAAATCTTCATCCGAATCATGAATAAAAAGGATTAAAGAAAAAAGGCCAAGGACATTCCTGGAGACATCATCTGACATCATTCTATTAAATGGCACCACCTTGCTAGCTGATCAATTAATTATCCATATACATAATGACACTTACCCCTCACTTCAGCCAGAGGTACGCTATGAGAGACCTTGCCAAGCGCCTTGCTCAGATTCAGATTTCTAGGTTCTCCACCCTTCCCAGCTCTGGACACTTTTTTAAAAAGAAAATTTGCTGTGCTGGGTGTTAAGCTCATTCTGGCTTCTCATGAGTAAGTAATGCTGCTTAGGACTCACCAGTCATTCATTTAATGTTACAGAACTGAGACCACATTTGTTATTATAGACCACAGTTTACTGAAATAACTTCTTCTTTTGAAAACTGTAGAATCAGAAATCTCACACTTCTGATTTTCAGGCCTTTTGGGGCTCTCCATGATTTCTCACAGATCCCCACAGACCCACGGGTGCTCACTTTCAAGTTGTCTCGGAAGGACAGATTTAATTTATTCACCTGAGAGACTTCATATCTCTAATGGAGCAGCTGGAAATTCTCTTTCACTGGCTAAAACAAATATTAACATTACTATCACTAGAGCCACTCATTAGAATCTCAGGTTTTGGATTTTGAGCTGTTTGAGCTATTCTCTGCCCCTCAGGGGCGCCTGTCTTACAGAACATCTTCCAACACTGCTTTCTGCTCCCCCAAAGAAAGACTCTAGCACCGTGAAAGAGCAAAGTTACTGATATGGAAACAGATGTATCTAAAAATACCCTTGGAAATGTATGGACATGAAACACATGCCATATATATTTAGTCGTAAAAATAAAAAATCATATATTTTTATCTACCAACCATTTATTCCCAGATATGTGACTAAGCACTGCAATCAAGTCATACCTGACTTAAAAAAAAAAAAAAAAAAAAAAAAGTAGACAGATTGAGCTGTCTAACCCACAAAAAAAGTGTCTATGAATAATTCAACCCCAATTGCCACGTATATTTCCTGGCAGGCTGGCTCTTGACTAAAGCACCAGCTTTATTTATCTGATTGGCTTAGGACCTACAGTTCTGTGGCATAGAGAATCTTAGCACTCCAAGATGCTTCATCCTTGTCTGGACTGGAAGATGTTCTTTTGGGTTACTCAAAGTAACATATAAGACAGGTCTTTCTTGTACAAAATGACCAGATTTTTTTTGTAAAGTCAAAGCCTCACCCCTGAAAAACTAGTTTAAAGCCAAGTTTACAAAGTATCTAGGAAGATGGGGTGATTCTACGCAAATACAGACATCCGATTCTGTGCTTGGCTTATACTGCCACCTGGCGGTAACCTTCTAGTACTAAATCAACACCACAAAGATGCTTCAATTAGTATTCGGTTAGCAGTTTTCAGCAACACTGTCATCAATGGACAAGTCAGTGTTTTCCATAAAATGGTGGTACAGAGAAAATTTTACAGAAGTCTTTGTTAATCAAATTAAGATAAACCACATCTTACTCAAACACACTATTTATATATGTGAACACATTAAGCATTAATAATTAGTATATTCACAACGAAAAATCTGTAAGAAAAAAATTTAAGCCCAATCACAACTCCCAAAATAAGAACAAAATTAAAGAGACAAGTCCTCTCTAAACATAGACATTCCCAGCTTTTAGTAAAAAAAAGAAAATCCACATAAATATCAGAAAAACAAATTGGAAATTTAGGGGTCAAATAGTATTATTAGAAATCAGTAGTGTTACAAAAATACTTTTCATAGAATTCCTTAAGGCCCTATTGACTTCTTGGTATGCTTTAGAATTCATGTTTCTCTTTTGTAAAATATCTCTTTTTACCTTTGATTCTACTGGATTCTCAGTGTTCACATGGATTAACATGAATTATTTTATTATTATGGATTATATTTGTTACAATTATATTTATTATAAGCATTTAGCCAATTTAATACATGGAATTTCTCTTTAATTATTAAAGACAGAGAAATTTTAAATTTTTCCAAATTAAGATTATCAATCATTTCCATATTCCTTTCACACATATTTTTAAAATAAAATGTATTTTTATTATTTTGAAAGGTAATGCTTTCTAATGATCAAAGTCAGATATATCACTCTACTGCCTCATCATTCACTGTAACAAGTTTCTTGCTACCTTCCAGAAACAGCCATTGATTTTCAAAATTAGTAAGCCCTTTCTACAATCAAGCAAATAGTTTTACTTAGCCTTTCTATTATTTGATTTTTCTTCCATTTAACTCTTTAAACTACATAGGCCTTATTTTTCTTTACATCAATTAAAACTTTTTTTTTCAAAATGACAAATCACTCTTGCCAGCAAAATGTGTGGGTTAAGCCTACACTTGTCTGTTAATTCGGGAAGTTTGCTTTAAGACATACCAATATTTAACAAATACTCAGAACTATTATGGGTTCTATTTTTCATTTGACTGATAGATGAGTACCTATGCCATTAACATACTGAACTAATTATCTCACAGAATTTAAAATATGCCTTAATATCAGTGCACGTCTGATATTTAATATTAAGGAAGGAGTTAGTTGGCCACAATTACTATTTTTTTTTCTGAACTGCTCTGGCTAATCCATCAGTTTTTTTATTCCAGATAAGAACCTCACAATAATTTTGTTAGTTTCCCCCAAAATTTGACCAAGTCACTTTAAAGAAGAGAGCTGGTGAGAATTGCTTTAAATCATAAATCATTTAGGGAAGAATTATTACCTTTATATATACGTCATTAGTAGAAAAAGCAGGATTAGTGATAAGCTCTTCCAATGTTCTTAAGCTGAATGTTTTTTCAAGGAACAAACTGATGAAGAAACTCAAAAGGTGTTTTATGCCTACAATATGGCAAGAGAGATACACAGAGAACCCCTTCATTCAGAATAATTAAAAATGCTGGATGAAGTATTATTATTTTTCTTTTTTTTAGTTTCAGGGTAGAGTTTAGTGATTCCTCAGTTGCATATAACAACAACTGCTCATTATATCAAGTGCCCTCCTTAATGTCCATCATCCAGTTATCCCACCCCCTCACACATTTCCCTTCCAGCAACCCTCAGTTTGGTCCCTATATTTAAAAGTCTCTTATGGTTTGCCTCTCTCTCTGTTTTGATCTTATTTTATTTTTCCTTCCTTTTGCCTCTGTTCATCTGTTTTGTTTCTTAAACTCCAAATATGAGTGAAGTTATGTAGTATTTGTCTTTCTCTGACTGACTTAACTTCACTTAGCATAATACCCTCTAGTTCCATCCACATAGTTGCAAATGGCAAGATTTCATTCCTTTGGATGGCTTAGTAATATTCCCGTGTGTGTGTGTGTGTGTGTGTGTGTGTGTGTGTGTGTGACATCTTTTTTATCCATTCATCAGTCAGTGGACATCTGGGCTTTTTCCATATTTTTATAATTGTGGACATTGTTTCTATAAACATTGGGGTGCATATGTCTCTTCAATCACCATATTTGTATCCTTTGGAACAAATACCTAATAGTACAATTGCTGGGCCATAGGGTAGTTCTATTTTGAACTCTTTGAGGAACCTCCATACAGTTTTCCAGAGTCGCTACACCAGACTTGGATAAAATATTTTTAAATATCATTCTAAATGAATGGCTGAGTTGTTTTAAAAAAATAAGGGAAGTCCTCAGAAGCCACAAGTAAAAGATAGCATGAATCCAAAGACGTTCTGGAGCTGGCATTTGCTTGGGACATTTATCTATCCTTGGTGGCTTAGGACTTAGGCTTCATAGAGCCACAAGCTTCATAGAGATAAGACATGAGGCCTGGGCAAGGTGGTAAACAGAACGTCCCATGCATGACTCATGCAAAGGTTGTGTCCCATGAAAAGCAACATCCTTACTAAGTGAGTTATGTTACAGGGTGGGAGGGGGCAGGGCCAGTATTCACCCTACAGAAACAATCAGTAGAGATAGCAAGCCTAAGCATTATCAAGAAGGATAAAAGGTTGGGGGAGTTTCCCTTTGAAAATTACTAACACAAGTCTCTGCTCATGTAGGATAGGGTACATCCTATACTTATGTGTTATGGCTAGGATAGTCTGAGAGTATTCCTAGGTTAGTAGTCCCCCAGATACCCAGCAATAACAAAGATATAGTCCCTTCTAGAAGAATAGAAACTAATGGCTATCACAACTTAAAAAAAAAAAAACTTAAAAAAAATCTGCAAAATATCACAAACCTCCGAGAAAATGGACAAATGATAATGAGTTGAGACAGAGTTGACTATGCAAATTTTTTACCTATAGAATATCAAATGAGTATGTTTAATGTATTTCAAGAAACAAAAGAGGATACATTGCAAAGGAATAAGATACCACAAATAACATATCTCTGAAAAAGAACCAAAAAGAAATCCCAGAAAAAAAATTTCTAATAACTGACATTAGAAATTTAATGTTGGATCTGGTTTAAGATGGCAATATAAAGAGGCTCTTGACCTCACATCCTCCCATTGACACAACAAATCTACAGCTACATATAGAACAAGTGTCTCTGAAAGAAATCCAGAAACTACCTGAGTGGTTCCCACACATTGTGTAAATGAGAAAAGACTCACATCAAACTGGAGAGGAGAGGCTAATATTCTCACCATAAGCCCCACCCCTGGTGCAGCAACACACAGCCAGCAGGGAACTTACAACTCCAAACTTCTCACCAAGGAGTGAAAGGTTTAGATTTTACATATGGTGTCCCAACTTTTAAAACCTCCACCTGATAAATGGATGTCCCAAACACCTAGTTTTGAAAGTCAGTGGGGCCTGCATCCATGAGACCAACAAAGCTATAGCAAACTAAGAGGGAGTTCTTAAAGTGCTGGTAAGAACTCACCATAGCAAACTCCCAAGGGCACAGCACAGACCCAGAGAACATGCCCTGTCTTTCTGTGGAAGAGGCATTTTTGCATATCTTAATAGCTACAGCCTGCATGGTAAGCTTCTAACTTAGCACACAACAAGGAGACGACTACAGTATTCTCCAGAAACCAGAGAGGCTCCCAGGCACCACTTTTGTGCTCTTCTGCTGCTTTACTCTAGGTTGTCAACACTCCAGGAAAGGAGCTTCTGTATATATCTGGGGTTTCAGTTTTTGTGGCTGCCATTGAAAGGATACCTGCCCCTTTATCACCTGGCTCTGGTGGCCAGTAGGGCTTACATTTGCAGGTTCCACAAAACTGTAACAGAGGAATAGTTCTTGGCCAGTTACCCACTCAGGGCATAGTGCTGATGAAGCCACAGACAGAAATGCCCATACCCCGGTCTTCCTCTGAGAGAGGTCTATTTGCATACTTTAAAAACTGCTGCCTAAAGGTCCAGCTGCCAATATGTCTAAATCTAGGTGCTGACTGAGATTCTCCCCTTCGGGATACTGGCGGGTTTTGACACATCTTCTATATCAGGAGCCGCTAAGAACAAACAAGACTGCTTAGACAATCACAAAGATTTGAGAGACAGCCAATAGCTAGGGCAGGGTTGAACTTAGGTAAGTTTCATATCCCACACAAGAGAGCAAAGAGATGTGGGTATTTTACCTAATGCATAGAAACCAGCAGAGAGTCAAGAAGTGAAGAAAAAGAAGAATATACTTCAACTGAAAGAACAAAACATCAGAAAAAGACATATTGAAACAACAATAAGTGATAAGCCTGATAAAGAGTTCAAATATTCAAATAGACGGTCAAATAATGGTCATAAAAATGCTCACTGAAGTCAGAAGAACAATGCATGAAAATGTAAGAATTTCAACAAAGGGATGAAAAATATAAGAAAGTACAATACAGAAATCACAAAGCTAAGAAATACAAAACCTGAACTGAAAATTTCAATTGAGGGGTTCAACAGCAGACTGGTTTCAGTGGAAGAAAGCATCAGTTACTTAAAGACAGAATAGTGGAATTCATCCAATCAGTGGAGCAAAAGAAAAAAGGATAAAGACAACTCAAGGGACTTATAGAGGACACCATCAATCAGACTGATATTTGCATGAGAGGAGACCCAGAAGGAGGAGAGAGAAAGGGACAGAAAACTGATTTGAAGAAATAATGGCTAAAAATTTCCCTATCCTGGGGAAGGAAAAAGATATTCAGATCCAGGAATCCCAGAGAGGTCCTATAAAATGAACCCAAGAAGACTTACGCCAAGACACATAATTAAAGTGTCAAAAGTTAAAACTAAGAAGAGAATCATAAAAGCAGCAAAAGAAAAACAATGTGTTACATACAAGGGAACCCCCATGAGACTGTTAGCAGAAACTTTGCAGGCCAGAAAAGAGTGGCAAAATACATTCAAAGTGCTTAAGGAAAAAACTGCCAACCAAAAATGCTCTACCTAGAAAAACTGTCCTTCAGAACTGAAGGAGAGATAAATTGAAATAACTCAGAGAGTTATTCAAACAAGCAAATTCAATAACTCAGAGAGTTATTCAAACAAGCAAAAGCTTAAGAAGTTCATCACCACCACACTGGTCTTACAAGAAATGTTAAGGTGATTTCCTTCAGCTGAAATGAAAGGACACTAGTTAGCAACAGGAAAACACTTGAAAGTATAAATCTCACCAGTAAAGGTAAATACATAGCTAAACTCAGAATAATCTAATGGATACATATATAAAAAGATAAAAATTGTGACATCAAAAGTATAAAGCATGAGAGAGGGAGGTAAATATGTAGAGCTCTTGAATGCATTTAAACTTAATTGTTATCAGTTTAAAATAGACTGGTATAACTCCAGGATGTTCTATCTAAGCCTCATGGTAACTGCAAAGCAAAAACCTACAGTAAATACTCAAAAGATACAGAGGAAGGACTCTTAAGCATCCCACTACAGAAAAGTATCAAATCATAAAGGAAGAAAGCAAGAAAAGAATGAAAGAACAAAAAAACTAAAAAACAAAAATAACCTGCAAAACAGCCAGATAACAATGAACAAACTGGCAATAAGTCTATACCTACCGATATTTACTCTAAATGTTAACAGACTAAATTATCTAATCAAAAGATAAAGCATAGTTGAATAGATCTAAATAATAATAATAATAGTAATAATAATAATATCCAAGGCACCCGGCTGGCTCAGTTGGTAGAGTATGCAAATCTTTTCTTTTTTAAAATTTTATTTATTTATTTGTCAGAGAGACAGCAAGACAGAACACAAGCAGTGGGGAGCATCAGGCAGAGGGGGAAGCAGGCTCCCCGCTGAGCAAGAAGCCTGATGGAGGACTCAATCCTAAGACCCTAGGATCATGACCTGAGCCGAAGGCAGCCGTTTAACCAACTGAGCCACCCAGGTGCCCAAGTGTGCAACTCCTGATTTCAGGATTGTAAGTTCAAGCCCCACATTGGGTGTAGAGATTATTAAAAAATAAAATTAATAATAATACTAATAATAGACCTGACAATATGCTACCTACAAGAGACTCACTTCACTTTTAAGAACACACATAAACTGAAGGTAAAGGGATTAAAAAAAGGCACTTCTTAACCTGGAGAAGAAAAGAAAACAAGGGTACACATAGCAGACAAAACAAACTTCTAGACAAAGACTAATAAAAGACAAAAATTTCATGATATAATGATAAAGTGGTGAATCCAAGGAGAGGATATGACAATTGTAAATATTTGTGGACCCAACATAGGAGAACTAAGATATAGAAAACAAATACTAACATAACTAAAGGGGTAATAGAGAGCAATACAGTAATAGCAGGGAATTTCAATATCTCACTTTCATCACTGAATAAATAATCCAGATAGAAAATCAATAAGGAAACATTGGACTTAAACTATACATTAGATCAGAGGAACTTAATAGATATTTACAGAACCATTCCAAACAAAAAGCAGCAGAATACACATTCTTCTCAAGCACACATGGAACATTCTCCAGGACAGATCATATGTCAG
This sequence comes from Spilogale gracilis, assembly GCA_004023965.1. Lineage (NCBI taxonomy): Eukaryota > Metazoa > Chordata > Mammalia > Carnivora > Mephitidae > Spilogale > Spilogale gracilis. The sequence goes on from PITA01012535.1 coordinate 20,968, forward strand.
GCCACAAAACAAATCTTAATAAATTATAAAGATTAAAATCATATTAATTATCTTTCCCAACTCCAGTGGTATGAAACTAGAAATCAATTATAAGAATAAAACTGGAAAACTCACAAATATGTAGTGATTAAACAACATGAGTAACCAATGATCAAAGAAGAAACTAAAAGATAAACATAAAATATCTTCAGACAAGGGCACCTGGATGGCCCAACCAGTGAACTCCTGATTTCAGCTCAGGTCATGATCTCAGGGTTGTGAGATCTAACCCCACATTGAGGTCCACACTGAGCATGGAGCCTACTTAAGATTCTCTCCCTCTCCCTCTGCCCTTCCCCTGCAACTCATGTGCTCTCTCTCACTAAATTATATATTTTTTTTTCAGATGAATGACAATGGAAATATAACAACCAAAACTGATGGGATTCAACAAAAGCAGAATAAGAATAAAGCTCATAGCAGTAAGTGCCTACAATAAGAAATGAAAAATATCTCAAATATACAATCTAATTTTATACCTTAAGGAACAAAAAAAAGAACAAATGAAGCCCAAACGTGGTAGAAAAAAGGACATGAAGATCAGGCAAAAATAAATGAAATGGAGATTAAAAAGACTGCAAGAAAAGATCAATGGACTAAGAACTGGTTCTCTGAAAAGATAAATAAAATAGGCAAACCTTTAGTTAGACTCACCAGGAAAAAAAAATAAAAGAAGATTCAAATAAAATTAAAAATGAAAGAGATGGTGTCACAACTAATAAATAAAAATGCAAAGAATCATATGAGACTACCACAAAGAGACACCAACAAGTTGGGCAACCTAGAAGAAATGTTAAATTCCTAGAAACAAACAACCTATCAAGACTGAATAGTGAAGAAACAAAAAATCTGAACAGACCAATTACTAATAAAGAGATTGAATTTGTAGTCAAAAACCTCTTAATGAACAAAAGTCCAAATGAGCACTGGGTGTTATATACAACTAATGAATCATTGAGCACTACATTAGAAACTAATGTTGTACTATATGTTGGCTAATCAAACATAATAATTAATTAATTAAAAAGCAAGCAAACAAAAGTCCAGGGCCAGACAGTTTTACTGGTGAATTTTACCCAATATTTAAAGAGGAATTAATACCAATCCTTCTTAAACTCTTCCAAAAAAAATAGAAAATGAAGGAGCACTTGCAAACTCATTTTATGAGGCCAGCATTACCTTGATACCAAAATCAGAAAGGGACACTATAAGAAAAGAAAATTATAGGCCAGTATCTCTGATGAACACAGATAAAAAAATTCTAATATATATATATTAGATATATATATATCATATATATATTAGATATAATATATATCATATATATATATTTAAGCAAATTGAACTCAACAGCACATTAAAAGGATCATATACCATGATCAGGTGGGATTTATTCCAGGGATGTAAGGATGATTCAACATCTGCAAATCATTCAATATGATATACAACATTAACAAAAATGAAGGATAAAAATTATAGGATCATCTCAAAAGATGCAGAAAAAGCATGTGACAAAATTCAACAGCCATTCATGATCAAACTCTTAAAAGCGGCTATAGAGGGAAAATATCGCAACATAATGACACCATATGCCATATATGCCACATATGACAAGCCCATAGCTAACATCACATTTAACAATGAAAACCTGAAAGCCTCTCCTCTTAGAAGAGGACCAGGATGTCCATTCTTGCCACTTTTATTTAACATTGTACTGGATGTCATGGCTAGACCAATTATGCAAGAAAAAGAAATAAAAGGCATCCAATCAAAATAGAAGTAAAACTGTCTCTATTTGCAAATGGCATAACATATATTTTAAAAAACTCCTAAAGACCACCAAGAAATTTAGAACTAATAAATGAATTCAGTAAACCTGCAAGATACAAAATCATTATACAAAAATCAGTTGTGTTTCTATATACAGAACTAACAGAGAAACTAAGAAAACTTTAGTCACATTGGGGCACCTGGGTGGTCCAGATGGTTGGGCATCTGCCTTCAGCTCGGGTCATGATCTCCAGGCCCTGGGATTGAGTCCCATGTCGGGCTCCTCACTCAAAGGGGAGTCTGCTTCTACCTCTGCCTTTCCCTGCTGCTTATGCACAGTCTCTCTCTCTCTCTCTCTCTCTCTCTCTCTCTCTCTCAAATGAATAAAGTCTTTTTTAAAAAAGAGAGAGCGAAAATAATCACATTTACAACTGTATCAAAAAGAAGAAAACACCTAGGAATAAACTTAACCAAGGAGGTGACAGACCTATACAATGAAAACTGTAAGACACTGATAAAGGATGTTGAAGACACAAATAAATGGAAAGATATTCAGTGCTCACAGATTAGAAAAATTAGCATTATTAAATGTCCATATTACCCAAAATAATCTACAAATTTCATACAATTCCTAACAGAATTCCAATGGCAGTTTTCACTAGAACAAACAACCCTAAAATATATATGAACCCACAAAAGACCCCAAATAGCCAAAGCAATCTTGAGAAAGAACACTTTATGTCATTAAAGTGACTCTTGGTGGTCTCCCTTCAGGATTGGGGCAGCTTACCAGAGGAACCAACCATGTGACTAGAAAACTGGAATTTTCAGCCCTATGCACCCACCCCCATCTCTGACAAAGTGGGAGGGATTAGAAATTTTGTTCAATCACCAATAACCAGTGATTTAACCAATCATGTCTGTGTAGTAGATTCTCCATAGAAACTCCTCTAACAAGGAGGTTCAGGGAGCTTCTGGGTTGGTTAACACATTCAAAAGCTGGGAGGGTGGCATGCCCAGAGAAGGTATAGAAGCTCCATGCTCCACCCCACACCATAACATGTCCTATTCATCTCTTCCATTTGGCTGTTTCTGGGTTGTATCCTCTATAATATATTGGTAACAATAAGTAAAGTGTTTTCCAAGCGCCTGAGTCATTGCAGTGAATTATCAAACCAGAGGTGCGGGGAGGGTCATATTAACCCTCAAATTTCTGGCTGGGCAAAAGTGTGAGTTCACCCTCATTGCTACTGGTGAATGAAATGGGGGCAGTCTTGTAAAAGTGAGCTCTTAACCTGTGGGGTCTGATACTAAATCCAGGGAATTATTGGACACCAAGATGATGTCAAAGAATCGGAGAACTGGTTGGTGTAAAAGAGAAAAAACCTAACAATAATGAACAACTTTCTGCCAACAAATTCAAAAACATGGCAGAAATGGACACGTTCCAAGAAACATGACTTAGGGAACATGACTAAAGAAAAAAAAACCATGGGGCGCCCGGGTGGCTCAGTTGGTTAAGCGACTGCCTTCGGCTCAGGTCATGACCTGGAGACCCGGGATCGAGCCCCGCATTGGGCTCCCTGCTCCGCGGGAGGCCTGCTTCTCCCTCTCTCGCTCTCCCTGCTTGTGTTCCTTCTCCAGCTGTGTTTCTCTCTGTCAAATAAATAAAATCTTTAAAAAAAGAAGAAGAAGAAAAAAACCTGAATGGTCAGTAGTTTACTTCCCACAAAGAAAATACTAGACCTAGACAGTTTTAAAAGTATGTGGTTTATTTTTAAAATTTAAAAAATTAATTCTGTAATTAACTTAAATTTTTTGGAGAAAAGAAAAAGAGGAAAAGTTACCCAAGTAATTTCATAAAGCCATTTTAGGCATAGTCCACAGAACATTTCCCTGACTGATGTTTCCCCAGGAAATTCCTTCTCATATTTAATTCTCCAAGGTCATACAACATACATATCACTCAAGACAACATTTCAATGGAGATTTATTTAGGAAATACTTTATTTAGCTCCCCAAAACTCAATATAACATTTTTACCAATAACAACAACAAAAGTGTAGGAAATGTCTTGAGTTACATCAGAATCATGACACATTATGTCAGCAAATAAAAAAAGAATACTGAAAATCAATGAAGGGGATATTCCACATAAATGCTACAGTGATAAACATTAAAATATCATCTTCAGTGTGATCATTCTCTGTCACATTTCCACAGTGCCTTTCATATTTCATATTCCCTTCTTTTCCCTATTTGTGTAGAATGAGAACTTAAAAGATTGAGAAAGTGTTAAGGAACTTAATGGAGAAGGAAGAAAAGCAAACAGAAAAGCAGAAACAATGAAAGAGAGTATGTTACTGCTGACAAAGCAACTAATATATATAATTTACATCCTGATGTTATGCTTTGTTATTTAACAGAGTTTTGCTTACCATATTACAGTTACATTTTAGGAAATTGGTTTGGGTTAACAAGTAACATATTACAATAATACCACTTAAAATAAAAAGAAACGGGCTCCCAGTTAAGGTTATTGCACATGGCATCTGATTTTCAAAACAAGTAACAAATGAAATTAAGTAGATACCTGTATAATTTCACATCAAAACTATCAAAGACAGGATGAGAAAGATAACCACAGTCCCAACTAATCCATAAAGGGAAGGGCAAAAATTCTAAACAATACTTTTTGAAATGACAAATTTGGTTTCTTTCAGAAATGGAAACTGATTCAACATCAGAAAAATGTGTTAATGCAGAGAACCTGGGTGGTATAGTCAGTTAAGCAGTTAAGCATCCTACTCTTGGTTTTGGCCCAGGTCATGATCTCAGGGTAGTGAGATTAAGCTCTGCACCCATCTCTGAACTCAGTGCAAAGTCTGCTTCAGAGTCTCCCTCTCCCTCTGCCCCTCCCCTTGCTTTCTCTCTCTCTCTAAAATAATAAATAAATCTTTTTAAAAATGCATTAATACAATTCACCACATAAACAAATTACAAGAAAAAACATACATTCATCTCAACAGAGGCAGATAAAACATATAATAAAATTCAGCATTTATTTATGATAAAAAAAAAACTATTAGCAATCTAGATATATGTGGAAACTCCCCTAACCTGATTAACAATTGGAAATACATAAAAATGTCATCCACATCATATACATGTGCTGAAACTTCAAAAGCATTCCTTTAAAATCATGAACAAGGGAAGCCTGGGTGGCTCAGGTGGTTAAGTGTCTGTCTTTGGCTCAGGTCATGATCCCGGGGTTCCAAGATCAAGCCCCACATCGCGCTCCCTGCTTAGTGGGGAGTCTACTTTTCCCCCTGACCCTCCCTCTCCACCGCTCTCTCTCTCACACACACAAATAAATAAAATGTTTAAAAATAAAGAAAATAAAATCACGAACAAGACAAAGATATCTAAATTATCTCCCTATTAGACACTGTCCTAGAAGCCCTAGTTGGGACATTCTTTTACACAAACACACACACACACACACACACACACACACACACACACACAAAGTATAAGAATTAGGAAGAAATAAAGCCTCTGCAGAAAATATGATTTTTCAAGAAGAAAACCCCCCCAAAATTACAAATGATTTGAAATTATAAAAAGTATTCAAATTATTTAATATCTATTGTATATTAATTCAGATCTATAACACCCACCATAACAAATACTGACTCTACATGGTTAGAAAGAAATGTACATAGCTTATCTGCAAAATCTTACTTATGTTCCCGAACACTGGAGTGGAACAAAGAATGGGGTAAGAAAAACAGTTCACCTCTCACTCTGCCCCTTAGAAGGTGTGTTGGTTTTTTCTTGCGTCCATAACAAATTAACATGAATTTAGCAGCTTAAAATAACACAACTTTATTATCACACCTATGTAGGTCAAAAGTCTGGCATGAGCATCACTAGCTAAAATCAAAGCATCAGCAGGGCTATGCTCTTTTCTGGAGACTCTAAGAGAGAGTCTGTTTCCATGCTCATTCAGGATATTGGCAGAATTCAGTTCTATGCAGTTGTAAAAATGAAATCCCTGGTTCCTTGCTGTCAGCTGAAGGCCATTCTCAGCTTCTACAGCTGAAACTGTATTTCAAAGATCTTCTTCCTCCAGTTTCAAAGCTAGCAATGGAAGGTTGAGTCCCTCTCCTGCCTTTTCTTCTGCCACATCTCTAATTCTTCTGCCTTCCTCTTTGATTTTTATCTCCCCATATCATGGTCCCCAACATTAATGACATCTGCAAAGCCTCCTTTACTCTATAATGAAATATCCACAGGCTCAGGAGATGAGGATGTGGACATCTTTGGGGAATCATATTTCTGCCTTCCACACAAGGACACCCAGCTTGTTCCATGTTTGCACAAATACCACATGTAGCTTATATGTCCTTACATATTGCGTCAGCCCAGTAGGCAAAGATGGTGGGAAAACTAGGTAGAAAATATCCTCTGTGTTTTTTCTTGTGTCCTTGCTGCTTGCCTTGGCTTAATTATTGGATTTTCCTTATCAGGCTGTGTGAGGTTGAAGTAGACAGGAAGATGAAGAATTCAGAACTGATTTCCTGACACCAAGACTAGCCCGACAATTGGAACAAATGCCTCCCCTCTATCTACTCTTGAACCATCCAGACATTGGGAAAGAAATATAAAGGGAAAAATAGAAAAGCATAAGGTGGGAACAAAAGTGTCAAGCCATTAAAAGAAAGACATCAACACATTTCTCCTTTCCTTAACTCAACCCAAGAAGATTCCATACCAGGGGTGGGGATATACAAGAGGAAGAGCCGAGTTCATGAGAGTCATTTGTTGTATGTCACTATGTATTACACGGTGCTAGACGATTCCACAAGACTTTAATTCTTTAAACTAACATGTGCTTCATGGGTATAGTTATTATCCTATAAATGAGGAACCTTGGGACTCAAAGAAGTGGGGTTTTTTTTATTTTTTTATTTATTTGACAGAGAGAGAGATCACAAGTAGGCAAAGAGGCAGGCAGAGAGGGGGAAGCAGGCTCCCTGCTGAGCAGAGAGCCGGACGCGGGTCTGGATCCCAGGATCCTGAGATCATGACCTGAGTCGAAGGCAGAGGCTTTCACCCACTGAGCCACCCAGGCGCCCAAGAAGTGGTTATTTACTTAAGAGAACAAGTGTCAGAGGGAGATATAAACCCAGGTCTGCTGGCTGCTCCAGCCCAAGGAAAATTCCTCACCCTGGCTTTCCCTAGCAAAAAGGCAAGACTGAGCTTTTTCATAAACCCCACACTGTACCATTCAACATCTTGAAATTATACTCCTAGAGGTATCCTCAACCTTTTCTCCCCCAGATGTTACAGTGACTTCCTAATAAAGGTTTGCGGTATTTCCTTTCTTGTGAACATTACACATTTACTCCTGTTTGTCCCCATTGTCCTCGATTTGATGTTATCATTCAGACTAGTCCTTATGTGGGCTGTGGACTTTTTTTTTTTTTTAATCTTTTTCCTTTCTTCCTTTTCTCTGTCCTCCTTCACTAGCTTCAAAGAAATGAGGGAAAGTGCTGGGGTGTGGTCTCTTGATGAGTCTCTCCTAGGACCTACGGGAGCAAGGAGGCCCCCTGGCTATCACAGGGCAGATCTCACTGCAGTCTTTGGCCCTTCAAGACATTAGGGTTATCAGGCAAAAAGCCAATTAACAACCTCTGCTTTATTTCTGTGGTAGTAATTAATCAACTAAAATTTCAGCATAAAGTCCCAACTCCTACCACAAGTACCAAGCCTTATATGATTTGGTCCTACCTGTCTCTTCTGCATCCTATGCCATTCTGCACTCCTCAAGCTGTTCCAGCCACATAGGCTGCCTCTCAGCACTGGACATATGACTAGTCTGAACTGAGATGTGCTGTAAGTATAAACAGACACCGGACTTTTAAGCAAAATATATCATTTACATATCATTAATCATTAATTTTATATTGATCACATGTTAAGTAGTTAACTTGTTCTTTTTGACTTTTTTGTGGCAGTTCGAACACTTAAAATGGAATTCGTGGTTCGCACTGTTTTACGTAACAGCCTGCTCTACCACATAACCCTTTTGTTTCCTCCTTGACTCTTACCCTATCTGGACCTACAGTGTCCACGTCACCTGTTTAGGTGCCTTTCATACCCAACTGTGACGTAAGCCAGGACCCCAGTCCGTCTCATTCACACCCGATTCCCAGACACCTAAGTCAGAGCCTGACGCTACAAGTACTCTACAAATCTAGTTTTGAATGAAGGACCTTATTCTTCCTCAGCCGGACACCGAACATGCGAGCTACACCTGCACCTCAGCGCTGACCACATGCTCCCGACCCCGGGAGAAGGGTGGACGCCTGAGGAATCCTGCCTAGGCGAAAGCACGAGGCTCACAACGCCAAAGTGGAAGGATAACCCCTCTCCCGCCCGTGTTCTTTCCCCCAGGACCCCGCCCCACAGCCAATCACTGCGCACTTCGCCCTCGCGCCGTACGGCGGCGTCTCGCGAGAGCGCGGCGGCCAGTGGTACAGTCTGTCCTCCCCGCGCCTCCGGGACAGTGGGTCCTTCCAGTAGTAGAAAAGCATTGTGGGAAGGGGAAGCGGCCTTTCCTGCCTCTGCGCTGGGAGTTGGATGAACCTCTGCGCCTTCCGGCATGGCAGGGCGCCCGGTACGAGCGCGCGGCCTCCTCGAGGGTGTGAGACGCTTTTCGCAGCCGGGCGGGCTCCGAGGATCCTGTTCCCTGAGACCGTGGAGGGCGGAGGGCAGCGGAGGTCCCGAAGCCAAAGCCACTCCCAGGCTGCATAACCATGCCAGGAAATGGGGAGATGGATGGGTTTGAATGCATTTGAGTTTCTTAGTCATGGGAATTCTTTCGGGTGAAAGAGGAAGCCTTCATAATAGGTAGGCATGTGTGCCTACCGCATCACAGTTGAGATCAAGTCAACGTAAGAGAAAAGTGCCATTTAAGGTTTAGATCTTGATAATTGTTTGAAGATGCAGAACTCGGCGAATGAGTGTCAAAAACTTTGCAGGTGAGTTTGCATGTTCGAGCAAGAAAAACCAGTTGCCTCGCCGTTTGAAAGTTTTAAGCACTTAAAACATTTTTAAGTGCAGTTCTCGTTATCTAGCTTGGGGTTTGAATTGTTAAGGAAAATCTACAGCTGGAATTAATCCCTTCCAGTTCTAACCCACTGAACAGTTGATCATCCGGTTCACTGGGTGGTCAGCAACTGTGCCACAGAGCAGCCCTTAACGTATTTTCTTGTAGCCTTTGTGTTGCCCGTTCACTTTCGGAAACTAGTGAATGTGGTGTCAAAAAAGGCATAAACTAAACACTTTGCAGCCTTTTCCTGCCCTTGAATTTGGTATCTTTGGTGTAAAGCTGCATAAGTAACAGTTGATGCTTTTACGTTAGGTTACACATGTGATCTAGAGTCTGCCAGCGTGAAGTGTGTATAGTTTTTCTTAACTGTTTTAAATTTGTGCAGGTGAAAGCTGGATGCTTGAAGCAAAGACTGCTCCTAGTTAAACACTACGCACACAAAGGTGATCTAAGGTAGGGTGATGCTACCTTGTAGTTCTGTGCTAAAGCGGTTACTCCCGATGCAGATTTTCTTTTCCAGATAGGGGAGCCTTTTCTACTGGGTGATAGATTAAATTAGTATTAGTACTGCAATATCTGTAGTCAACAAGATGAAGTTAATAGCAAATAGAGTAGCCTGTTCCTGGCTTATTTTTGAAATTTTAAGATAACATGTTTCTCTGTGCAGTACCTAAATTTCAAACACTTGGCCAAATCTCAGATATGTCTCATCTGGACATCTAAAGCTGAGTCCACACCTGCATAACTTAATAAAGTTCAGAGGAGTATGGACTGTTAAGTTAAGCTCTGATACATGTGAATATTTGCTTGTCAAATGAGTGCTTTATTTTGTTTTTTAGGATGTCCTTGATGACGAGTTCAAAACATCATGGGAAATTTTGGAAGAGTTGCTTGTATTGTTTAAAACTCCCAGGAGCCTGAGGGGTACTAAAATACTGCTTTTGGACAGTCTATAAATACACTTAAAACAGTAGGGCTACAAATAAATATTTCACTGTGCTTCTTGGAAGTGTGTGTATTCAGTAACTATCAGTAAATAGCATTCTTGCATTTGCAACAACATGGATGGAACTAGAGGGTATCACACTAAGCAAAATAAGTCAATCAGAGAAAGACAGTTACATGATCTCTCTGATACAAAGAATTTAAGAGGCAGGGCCAGGGTTCGTGGGGGGAAGGTAGATAAACCTCTCCTATGAGACTCTAATCTCCGGAGACAAACTGAGGGCTGCTGGGGTTGGGGGAAGGGTATGTCTTATGTGAGTGTTGTGAATTGTGTAAGACTGATTCACAGACCTGTACCCCTGAAACATACATTACATGTTAATTTTTTTTAAAGATCAAAGAGAAAGGGAGGGTTTCTCCTCTCCCAGCAACTTCAAAATGGTTAAATCTTAGTCGTTAAGATTAATATTCAGTGCAGCCAGTTAAGGATAGCCTTGTGAGAAACAGGTTTATGCTAAACCCAAGGAGAAATAAGTGTTTTCTTTCCGTGTCTTCTGCATGATGAACTGAGACTAGCTGGTTTCTAGGTCACAGATATGTTTTACATTGTCACTGCATTTTTATTTTTACTAGATGGCAGTCAGCATATCATCTGCCTTCACTTTGTAAGAAAAAACAAATAGTCCGAGCATTCAAAAAATTTATTTAACTTTCAGTAATGTGCTAGAAGTGAGAACATAAGGGTGATCAAAACAGTTCCTCCCTTTGGAAGCTTAGAGTTAAATGGCAGAAATGTCATCACAAATACAAAATTTTGTGAGACAACTCCCATGCATGAGTTGACCAAGACAAAGAAACCTGAGAGCGGGCGAGCCTAAGGGCAGGTGTCATTTTTTTGCAAGGCAGAATTGGGAATGGCATGTGCAGTGGCCTTGGGCTAAAAAAGGTCCAGATTTGTCACAATTGTAGTTACTTTCCCTCTTTAAGTGCCCTGATTTAGACAGGAGTGCTTAATGAGGCGTGAAGGTGGCGGTTAGCTGAGCCTGGGTATTAAAAAATGAGTCTGAACAATAGGTAAGAGACCAGACCACTTATGGCTGTTTACAGCAAGGGGAAACCTAGGATAGTTACTATCTGTCAGAAAAAGGATGTGGTGGGTCAGTTGGAGAATACTGTGGCTATCTAGACAAGAGACAACCACCTTGGACCAGAGTGATAAAATTTGTGGAGTATCATTAAGCTGTAGAGGGCAAAGCTCACAGGACTTGGTAATAGGGGAGGTGTCTATAGCGCCAGCTAGGTGTGTCGTCTTGCACATTCACAAGCATAATGGTCCTAAATCCAGCTAGAGCAGCATTTTTAACAAGTTGAATTGGGACTGCCTCGGAGACCTGTAAATGGCCTTCTGGCAGAACACTGGTCTATAGAATAAGCTACAGGAATAAACTTTTTAAGGCTATGGGCATAAATGAGATCCACTTAAAGGGAGAGGGCGGAGCTTGAAAAACTAATTGGCGAGGTAGAACATCTTACTGAAGAGCAGTAAAGAATGATTAGAAACGTAGAAATGAAATACTGCACAAAAAATGTTGGAGGGCAAACCCTTGGGATTTGGTGCACAGTTTTTAGTAGGTCGGTAGTGGAGCAGTGGGGGTGAATTGTAGCAGTTTAAAGATTTAGGAAATGGAATGAGGACACACTACAGATAACCCTTTCAATAAACTGGAAGAGAGAAAGATATTTGGGGAGGGATTTGTGGTTGTGAAAGTTGGTTGGCTTTTTCTAGTTGGGAGAGTTTAAAACCAAATTGCAAGGATCTAGCTGAGGGGTAGGTTGACAGATGGCTAATGGAAATTGGGCTCTGCAGCACAGATGCAGGGACAGGAGTAGTTTTGACGGCAACTCTGGGGAAGTTTGGGGGTGGGAGGTGAGATGTCCTGCATGAGTATTTTTTTTCCCTGTAATAGTCACCCTCAAATTAGTCTTTGAGGGGAGTTAGGTAGCTAGGCAAGATGGAGGGACCACTTGCATTTGAGGGTCGTGAATTTACAAGCTGAGGTCAACTGATATCCACACAGTTCCTCTTCTGAAAACACAAGGACGCTAAAAATTAAAAGCAACACTTAAAAAGCTTTTTTACATTTGTAAATAACCAGAGGAACTTAATGCCACAAAATACAGTATTACGAAGAACATACATGAATAAAAACATCTGTAATCTGAAAGTGATGTCTCAGTCTTCATAAATCTGTGCACAGGCTGAGATCCACCTAGAGTTGGGAAGAACCTTTTCATCCACTTGGTGTGCTATTGCACAGCTAGGCAGCTGCACATCAGGATTCCAAAGCTTTAGAAGCATCTGGTCTTGGTCACGGACACTAGATACTTGGAGTCTCCAGGAAGGAAGAAAGGGCATCAAGTGAATGAGTTTTCACAAGACTATTACAGTTATCAAATGAAAAGGCCCTTCACAAATAATGATGTTAAACCTTTAAAAGATGTAACAGGTTTTTTTTTTGTTGTTTGTTTTTCCTGAAGAAATACTTGTAGGTCCAACATACTTGAATAATAACAATTCACAGTTTGAAAGTAAAGGTGGCACACATCCCTTCCCCCCCAATCCTAGGACCTTCTTGGCCTGGCATCAAGTCTCTATCTTGAGGCGTGAAGTTTGGACAGTTTTTACTGTTTTTGCCATGTGTTTTCCAGCCAGACTGCTTGTAGATGCCTGAGATTTTTCTTCAATCAGGCTATCTTTAGATCCATTTCTTCTCTAGAAAAAAAATTCAAAAGATAAGATTCAGAGAAAAATCAATTTTATTAATACATCAGAAAATAAGACCTCAAACCACAAAATACTTAAGCTTCACTATATCAAAAGCTGTTCAACAAATACTCTAGGTATAACATGAGGAGTGTTTAAAATTTAAATGTAAAGTCAAATCATAGTAACATGCATAATACACTTTATGCATGGAAATTAGTCCTAAGTTACACCAATTGTCATTTTTGTGCTATTCATAAAAGTCCAAGGTTGAATCAAGATTATTTTAGAGTGAGACCTCTGTTTGAAATGGAAGATTTCTAGAGAAATCAGAAGGATCCTGCAGTGAGTCAGTGCAGGGGAATGGAAAGCTAATGTAAGAGCTGTAAAAGGAGCTGGGAGGTTACCTAAAACAAGCACTACCATAAAAACGGTAAGTTTACCATTAAACCTGTCCCCTCTGCCTTCATATTTAAGGAAATAGAATCAGAGTCCATCATCAATCCCACTTTTACCAGCATTCTGTGAGGTGTGGTATAGGCAGGCCTGCCACTACCGGACCTCTGGCACCCTGGCAGAAATAGGACATGCACCTTTTCCTGCTTCCTTGGCTCACTAAGTCCCTTCTCCACATGGCAGCCAAATGAGTCGTTTCCTTTTGGCACTTAGAATAAAATCCAGAATTTTCCTGTGGTGGTTAAAGCTCTGTGTTATAACTGCCCCACCACCACTATGCTCAGACAAACACTCAGGACCTTTAGGACTTTCCTCCCATTCTCTTCCCTCTGCACATGGGTGGCTCCTCCCCTGCAAGGTTTCAGCTTTACACCTTGGTTTCTGAGATCACTTGCATGGATCACTCATCTGTAAAGGGAGCTCACCTGTTGATTTTCAAACTCAACCCTTTGTTTCTTCATAATGCTTACCTAATATTTTAATTTTGCCTGTTTACTCCTATGTGTTACATGTCTAGGCCAGGAGTCAGCAAACATTTTTCTGTCAAGGGTCAGATTGTGGACTGTATCTGGTTGTTAAGTGTTTCCCCACTCCTCCCTTTAAAACAACCCTATAGAAATGGAAAAGCAATTATTAGCTCCTGACCTGTACAAAAACAGACCAGATTTAGTCTGATAGACTAGTCTGCACTACCCAACCAGTGCCTGTCACTCTACATGTGCTAATTAGATGTTGAATTCAAAGTCAAAGTATCAGAGACAAGCTTAGAATCGGTGCCACTGGTCAGAAGATGCATGGGAGTTGTTCTTGGGCGCAGCAAAGTGAAAGTTGTTCTTCAAAGTGCATAAGTTAGAGGTTCCTAGGTGATGGTGATGAGGGAGTCTAGAGTAGTTGGAAAAGCAAAACTGCAATAAAAGAAGATTATTATTTGTGCTGAATCCAACTTTAAGTTTTAAGACAAAAAGTTCTGAAAAATAGTGCTTATTTATCCTCACAGTAACCCTAACATAACCTACATTGCACAAAAATCAAAGTTTAGAAGTTAAAACACTTTGTCCAAAGTCACACAAGTGCTGTGTGGAGGGAGACAAGGGGACGCAAATGGCAGGTCAGTCTGAATGCAAAGTCTAAACCAATCCCGAATATAAGTTTTTAAAACTACTGTTGACTTGAAGTAAACTGGGCAACTGTAGCTCACCCAGATCTATCTAATCAAAAATGAGGCAGATTTTGGTGGGAGTTGTGATTAACCAGATCTCCATTCTGGACTGAGGCATTCACTCCCCCAGCTGCTGGGAGCGTTGACTGCTCAGAAACAAACCTTCCCTAGAAACTCCCTTCAGCTGAAGGCAGCAGCTTCCCCAGGGCACTTCTCATCAAGTGACTTGCTTCTTGGTGAATGTGAGAGCTCTGCATCCAGGTCGGAGGGATGGGATGGGCCATCTTAGCTCTAGAGCTCCCTGTGGAATCAGCTGATGCTTTATTAGGAGTACATCACACACTTCCACTGTTGCCTTTCACTTCCCAAGTGTTGATCCTAAGAGTGCTTTCCAATAAACTTCCTCTTTGTAAACCTCCATCTCACAAGCTCTCCCAGGGAGCCCAACTTAAGTCAGCACAGGCTTTTCTGTCCCTGGTCACATCAATGACAAAAATGAATCAGGAGAAACAAAGGACAGCATATGACAAGTACCACTGGAGTCCATTTTCTTGGGTTGTCCATCAATGCCCTGAATTTACATAGAAAACTATGTATGTGCTAATATGCATTTTTATGGGAGAGAAACAGCAGTTACAATTGCTTTCCAAAGGGATCCAGGATCTTTTACAAACTGAAAACCACCGCACTGAAGAGTGGGCTGACACTGGTCCATTATAAACATCAACTTTGTTCTTAGAATGGTGGTGTAACCAAATATAAATCCATCCAATGATCTTACAACCTACATAAGAGATGGTGTTACACACCTTACTGCAGTGTGTTTGTGACAGTGCTCTCTGATTATGCTCATCTAATACAGCTGAGTTACTGATTTTGTTAAGGCAGCTAGATGCTCTGTGATGTCCTTGAATTCCCTTTTTAACCACATTTTTTCAAACATTTCCAGAACAAAAGTAACTCTTTGATGGAGAAGACAGAAATAAAATAGGACTTGAGTAATTCCCCTGTTTGCCATCAGTTAACAATAGAAATCTGCCCACTGTAAGTCTATCACTTTCTCCTTGCTTCTCTGGCTCAAAAAATCAAAGAATTTTTATTTTTTAATTAGTGAAGCCATTGTTTCTTTACTCTGGCTCCAAGCAATCTAACCATCTCTGGTATCCTTGGCTTTGCTCCAGGCATCAGATCATACTAGCTCTAACTCTCACCTCTAAGTAACTCTTCCTACTTGCGCCTTGCCTGGATCCTGTCACCCTCCTTCCTTCTTCCACAGTTTTTATACCTTCTTTTAAAATTACAGAATTTCAGAGTGAAGTTAGAGATTCACTGCCCTATTTCCCCAAAAGAACTTTCAGAGACGTGCTTCTGAAAAACTGTCATTCGTACCAACACCTTAAAACTTTATTACAAACCTGATGAATCGTGGAGCCACCGGAACCCTGAGCATCTGAAGAACGGGTCACAGGAAGTGGAGGTACGAGATCTGCTTTCGAACTGCAGAGAATTTGTTTAATAGCATTAAGAACTGGAACAGTACCTAGAATCACAACTTGAGCTGGAAGAGGATTACAGGATAGAAAATGTGTTTTATATACCTTCATATTCCTTACAGTGCCTACACAGTGCTTTACACAGAGAGGTGTTGAATAGATGTTTTTGAATTAAGTTGAGCAGGTTAAATAACTTGCTGAAAATTACAACAAATAAATAGAAGAGCCAAGAATAAAACAGGCATGGTTGCCATGTGCTTTTGTTACTTTGACCTGTATAAATGGCTTTTTGATTTGTTTCCAGAGGAACATTTATTGTCCATTTATTCTTTTTCTACAAACCTATGGAGCTATAAGTAGCCATGCTCTACATTTTATAAACAAAACAAAAAATAAAACCTGTCTTATACCTCTCTCTGCTGGGTTAGTCTATCTTCCAATTTATTGTTTACTAAAATTTGAGCCTTAATTCAGAGTTCAGTGGTTAATATTCCTACCCAGCAACACCAAATACATGATGCATAATTATTTCAGTAACATATTCATTTAAAATGTAGCACCTATTATGACCATAGTGTGAGATATGGTCACTTAACTCAAAAGAAAAACTAAATACAAAGAAATGACTAACATATTTGCTGTAGTAAAAGAAAATGTCATCAGATGAGAAAGAAACTTAATGCTACTTCTCTTAAAGCTGTATTATTCATAACAGAATAGTTTATGCATTTTTTTTTCCTCTTAAAAGTTTCAGTGCAGGGGTACCTGGGTGGCTCAGTCAGTTAAGTTTCTGCCTTCGGCTCAGGGCATAATCCCAGGGTCCTGGGATGGAGCCCCAAATCAGGCTCCCTCCTCAATGGGGAGCCTGCTTCTCCCTCTCCTTCTGCTATTCCTGCCACTTGTGCTGTCTCTCTCTCTCCCTGCCAAATGAATAAATAAAAACCTTAATAAAAAAAAAGTTTCAGTGCATAGCTTGGTGGTGTCATGATTTGGCCTAAGTATGGTCTAGATCTGTGCTACCCAATATGGTTGCCCCTAGCCATGCAGGGCTATTTAAATTTCATTTAAAATTAATAATACTAAATTTTCAGTTTCTCAGTCACACTAGCCACCCTTCAAATAATAGTCACAGAGAAGGAACATTTCCATCATTGCAGAAAGTCCCATTATTCCATGCTGTTCTGGAGCTGGAGCCATGCAGGGGATGATGTACTCAGCTTGCCTACTTACTTCACCTCCGAGAGAACAGATCTCTCTCCATCTGAACACTGGGAGCGGCGATGCTGGCGGTAACTTCGCGGCGAATGGGAATGCCTGATGCGGATTGGGTCACCTTGAGTCCTGAACAAGCAACCAAAAATGTGAAACAAACCAGAAGTCAAACAGGATAATTTGGAATTTTCCATTAATATGGAATAAGACTTTGAGAGTTTAAAAAGAACTTGATCCCTCTGACCTTGGAAAACCTAAGTGGCTTAAATTTCACAAGCTAACAAGAGAAAACTGTGCCTCTGACCATACATGAAAATGCCACTCTAGTATTTGTATGTACGTGGGTATTCTCTTAGGCGAAAAAATTGTAATAGAACTACTCCTAGTTGAATTTTTCCCAAAAGTGTGGAAGAAAAAACCTGTAATGCAGACAAAATGGCATACCTACCAGAAAAAGTTGGTCCTTGTCCTAGCTACAAATTAGCCTGTCATTAAGAATTCAATCTTTGGCCCAAAGATAAGGAGAGGTGAGGAGAGGCATGGCTGGCAAAGTTGTGTACAAGCCTGCTGTTTGACCAGAGTGGGAAGCAAGCATGGGGGACAGAGGGGCATAAAGCAATGAGGCAGAATCCCACTTCCTCCTACCTACAGCAGGACAGAAGACAGTAACTAGTCATCTTCTGCATCGTACACTGATGATTTGGGAGTCCTGTTACGCTTCCATGAAGCACATTCAGTGTGTTATTCAGTGTCTATGACAGGGATTGAATCAGGTTTATAGGACAGAATTTGTGGCCCACATAATTCTTTGGGCATTAAAGTAATAAGTAAGAAGAAGCACTGTTACCAATCAATGATTATCTCAAAAGAATTTTTATTTTAAACCTAACATTAAGGATCAAAAGCCCCTTTGTAGCTACCACATAAAAACAGGCAGTAAATAGGAGATGACAGGGAGGCAGCACAGAATAACAATTAGCTTTCATACACCCTTCTCTTCCTCTTTCCCTAAAGTTTTAATTTTAGGGATTTTTTTTTTTAAAGATTTTATTTATTTGACAGAGAGAAACACAGCCAGAGAGGGAACACAAGCAGGGGGACTGAGAGAGGGAGAAGCAGGCTTCCCGCCGAGCAGGGAGCCCAATGTGGGGCTCGATCCCAGGTCTCCGGGATCATGACCTGAGCCAAAGACAGTCGCTTAACCAACTGAGCCACCCAGGCGCCCTAATTTTAGGGAATTTTAAAATGCAAAGACTAAAGTACTTTGTGGAACACCACTGGAGTAAGAATGGATTATTTACATCTAAGTATTAATAAAACATTTGTGAAAAGATTTTAAAAGACATACGCACTCTACTTTAGTGTATGGAATCTCCTTTAATTGTTCTTCAGACAATCCAGAAGGATCCACAAGTTCCTTTCTAGAAGGGAATGTGCAAGAAAATAAAAGTTATGATGCTGTTACAAATACTAATTCCTTTCACAGTCGGCAGATGGGTTTCCCCTTCTTATTAATCTTGTCCCTAAACATAATGTTCGTAAAACTAAGAGAAACATAAGCAGGAACAAAGATTAAAAAACTGGAATGTATTCAAGGAAAAATGGAGGGAAAAACCTGTTTCTTAACTCTTCTACCTTTTTTTCCAGTTTTTCTATATCCAGAATGTAGAGAACTCTCTACCCATTATCTCTCTACAAAAAAATCTGCTTCTCTCCCCAGTAGTAGGCATCTTTTTTTCCTTCTGAATCTGTTGTCCTCGTATTAATTTGTAAATGGGCCAGCCTGAGGCCCATTTACTGGTAAGGCTAAATGACCTAAAGAGCAGACTGCCAGTAGAGGGACTGCTGGCCTAGGAAGGCACCACCAGGGGAGGGCAATGTTCCACATAATAATGGCAACGAAGTCTGCCTCTTGCTGTCAGTTGTCTTCCTGGTAAATGCCTTAACACGATACGGGTTTTAAAACAGTTAAGAGAAAAAGCAGAACATACTGAATATGCTTCCATAATTCTTCTTTTGCCTGGATGTCAGGGCTCCTCCTATAAAGAGAAAACACACCACTCATCTCCGCAAACATGCTTGTCTAACAATCTCACAGCTAATTTTAGCAGAGCAACATTCATAGTTTTCAGACGGTGAAGTCCTTACTTGCCAGCTGGGATCATACAAGGAAGGACCGGCAGGGAGAGCCAATGCGGGATAGTATGAGCCCCAGATAATGTACCTGCTAGCACTACTGAAGAAAAATCACAGAGCGGCCAGCCACCCGCAGGCAGGGCTTTATTTGATGAAGGAGCCTAGATGTTTAGGAGGAAATCTACACACCCTCCAGGAGTGATTTTACAATGAAGATGATTCAGGACTTCTGTTTCTGGTCCTTCTGGCTATTCCTAAGTAAAGGCAAAGAATTCATCCTGATCCCAACAGGATCTGTGATTACCTAATGGAAGCGGCAACCAGAGGGAAAAGGAAATGGTGGGACAGCCCAGGCCGGCAGACTGTGCCAGTGACCCACATTTCATACTACATCTGATGTCTTTCTGGGTCACAGTGGGGGCCCAGAAATGGCGGGAACTATGTGTGACTTGTACTGTCACCCTCTGTATGCCCTTTTCCATCCCTATCTACACACCCCACAAATCTCTTCTCCAAAAGCTATTTGAATAGAAACTATACTACTACTTTTAATTTCCTAGAATGAGAAATTTGAAGTCAGCATTCATGTGTTCACCCTCCCCATAACAGCAATGAATACTAAAAATCTATTATCACTGCAATTGTTGCCACAGAACTTTTTCCTAGTGAGAAAATGGTAGGCTTTCATTCATCCTTTCAATAGGACCAAGGCCTAATAAAGGCCCAAAGAAAGGACCCGAACCCTAACAATTAAAAAGCCTGGAGGTTTGCAAAGCTCTGTCCCATGGAATTTTACATTCATAATCTGTATCAACATTTTGGTCTCAATATCACTTTCAACATACGATATTATCATTGCTTTCATTTTTCTCAGGTAATGAGGCACCACTGAGGCATTCTGGTAGGGCTTTCCAAGCCCACAGAATACAATAAGCTATTTTCTAGCAATTAAATTGACTAAGTGTTTTTTTTTTCCCCTTTGTGGGGAAAAAAACAAACCTGTAAAGGTCTTTTAATCAACTCAAATGGAATCAAAACACAGAAGATAAGGAGAGGGGACAAAACCTTGGTTTCAATCATATAAAACATGGTATTGTTAAATGTTGATGTTGTATAAAATTACATGCTTAAAAAAATCTTAACAAATGCTTCTTTGGGAGGATTTTCTGTAAGAAATCTGCCTTTCCTATGTTTGGCTGGTATGATTCACTAGACAATATGTTAACCCATTCAATGATACTGCCAGAGAAGGTGTGAATATTCAAAAGCACTAAGCTATTTACTACATTCCCAGAGGAAAGATGGTTCTGCTTTAACTATACACCAGCTTCTGATTCTCACAGAAGGTCACCCAAGGGTCTAAGGTATTACATCATATTTAGGTTCGGAGGCCATTCTACTGATAATCATTCTCATCTCTGGGAGATGCAATAGTGTGGCTACCGTTGAGTTGAGCTGGGTTCCTACATTTGGGGTCAGTTAATTCTTCGCTACACAGGGTTATCCTGTACCTTGTAGGACGATTAATAGCACCTACGGTCTCCACCCACGAAGCTACTAATGCTTCCCCAGGGTGACAAGCAAAAATCTCTCCAGGCATCGGCAAATGTTGTATGGGAGGCAAAACTGCCCCAGATCAGAAATGACTGGTCAAAGGTATGACCTGAAAGTAAAGTGACTATGGTTTAGAGGAGGAACTATGAGGGCAGGTCCCTGCAGAGATCCATTATGTGGATACCAAAACAGTGCTAGAAAGAATGACAGCAAGGCAGGAACTAAATCTTAGGAGAATGAGGGAAGAGACCCAGGGTGCAGTTGCTAAGCTACAATAAGTGGTGTCATTTTGATGGCATGAGATTCTAAACTGAGTGCTTTGAGGAAGAAGAGGGGAGAATGAGAAAAAGCAATGAGGGGCAAGTAGGAATCTGCCTGTCCCGGATGATAACCACACAAGGCTAGTGATGAGAGATGGTGAATATGAACAATATATAAAAAACTTGATAACACTGGATATTTCTGAGTATTGGAATTGCAGGTAATTTTCTTTTCTTATTTATATTTAACCTATCTTTTCTGATTTATTTTTAGCCAAGAGAATTTCTAACCTTAGTTATTAGAAAAGAAAAAAAATGTATTTTCATGTTTTAAAAAATTACTGTTGTTACAATTCTACAGGCAATGCCTTTCATTCCCATCTTGTAAGAATTAGCAGAAATGTTATCTTAACCCAAATGGGAACATTAGTTCTTCCAGACATAAATAATGATCCTAAAAGATTCAGAAATTTAGTCTATATATTTCAATTCTGTAGCATCTTTAATAGTTATATATTTAAGGAAACTGAGTTCTGAAATGGCCAGCAGTTTCAAGCAGCATTAAGGCAGGGAGAAGTCCCAAAGCTAAAGAAACAAACCAAAAAAACCCTAATTTCCTCCAGTTGTTAGACCACCTGTGATTTAACAGATGTAAACACAGGCAACATGCTAATGAGGAATGTATTATTTTTAAGCTTACATCTGCACACATTTAATCAACAATTTAGGATGAATTCAGGATCTGCAGCTCAACATCATTTTACAGATTTAGAAAGCTGTGAGATTTTGATAGCCATTTTTCTTAATTAAAAGACCTTTACTTATGCAGATGTTTTACATGAACTCTCCAAAGAAGTTCCTAAGGAAATGTTCTATTTCTATAAAAAATACACATGAAGTCCAATATTAGTCCAGTATTTCTCAAAAAAAAAAAAAAAAAAAAACCTTCTCTTGTCCACACCTTATACCAATAGTCCAATTTAAATATTCAGTTTTTCAGAGAAGCTTGCTTGATGAGACATCATTTAGAATCATCTTCCTTTCTTTCAAAACCCTAAAATAAGAACACTGCTTCATAAATTTGCAAAGTTTTTAAAAAAGATTTATTTATTTATTTTAGAGAGAGAAAGACATCATACAATGGTGGGAGGGGCAGAGGAAGAGCATCTTTCAAGCAGACTCCCCACTGAGTGTAGAGCCTCCTGCAGGGCTCGATCCCATGACCCATGAGATCACAATCTAAGCTGAAACCAAGAGTCAGATGCTTAGCCAACTGAGCCACCCACACAATTATACAAAGGGTTTAAACCCCATCCCTGCAAGTAGTCTTCCACCACATCCTCCTAACCTTCCAATTATATTAGCTAGAAAAGATTATATATTATTCCATAGAGTACAATACATTGTATTTTGTGTGCTATATTACACTAAAAAATAAAATAAATGTGGTAGCATCTGACTTATTTTTGTGATCTTACTATGGAATACTGCTCTAAAAGGAAATTTAGAGTTGAAAAGCTGTTACTAAGAAAATTGTAAGTTTATAAAACATCTTTACTTTAAAAATTCAAAGCCTTAAACAAATATATCAGTAATCCCTCATCATATTCCTGAGTAGTCAGAAGAGAAATGATTAAGAGATAGCTCAATCTTCCCCTCTTTCCCTCTTTCCTCCCTTCACACGTCAGAATTAAAGAAGGATTAGGAAGCCACAGAGCCCAGCAACCTAGCTGCTGCAGATCATTCAGGAGTAATTTCCAAAACCTGCATGTTCAGTCTTTAAGGCACCAGACTTCTGTGTGGTGTTTAACTGGAAACATCACTTCACCCTGACAATCTCATCTTGGCATCATCTTCAATAAAAATTTTATTGAGTGAGTGAGTGAGTCTATGACCACCAGAGGGAGCCTGAGCCTGCTCACACACACAAGTTGAATCTATGAGAACTACAGTTTTAAGCTTCAATGCCTCTTCCAAATATTACAATAAGTAAGGTTTACTCATATGGAAAATCAGTTTCATCAAAGTTTTCTAATGAGAAATAAACAAGAATGTCACATCAGTGTAGCTGCAAATGTACTAGAAAGAACTGTACTTCTCCATGACCTCCTAGATGAGAGGCAATCAGATTATAGTTTAAGGTGTTTTAGGAGAGAGGGGTTTTGTATTTCATACTACTGTATGTCTCTGGCATTTATAATAAATACAGTTTTCTAGCTTTTCCCTGGGAATTTAAAAAATACAAGGAATGAAGCGTGTGTGGATGAAGTAACATAGCATTCTAAACTCCTAGCAGGTATACATATACCCTATGACGATTTACAGACAGTGCAGACAGAATATGGGAGTAACTGAGAGGTAAGTGGTTTACGGGATATCTGAAATCCCAAATGTAAGTATATGTGAAGAACAATTTTATTTTTTTTTATTTTTTTTTTTAAAGATTTTATTTATTTGACAGAGAGAAACAGAGCCAGAGAGGGAACACAAGCAGGGGGAGTGAGAGAGGGAGAAGCAGGCTTCCTGCTGAGCAGGAAGCCCGATGTGGGGCTCGATCCCGGGTCTCCGGGATCATGACCTGAGCTGAAGGCAGTCGCTTAACCAACTGAGCCACCCAGGCGCCCCTGTGAAGAACAATTTTAATTACTTTCTCAGATGTTGCTATAGCCATGTTTCCATTTTTTGAAAAAGTAGTAGTGGTTCCTGAATTTGCATAGAACCAAATTCTAATCTACATGTGAGGTGGCCCCACTCTACTCTCTTTATATCTTCCCTCCTCCTCATTTCAAGGGGAAAAAAAAATCAATACCTTACAGTGTTTGTAGAGATTAACCAAGATTATAGTAACTGTACTAATTATAGTAACTGTAATTACAGGTATGATGTCACAAGTACAACCTGAATTTTCAGCAAAACTCTGTGAGAATGGTATTATGCGTTTGTAGAGAGGACACTGGGAGTTCATGGAGATTAGGCAGTAAGCTAACACCAGGGAGGCCCAGAATGCCAGCAGAGGTCTGACAACAGCGCCCAACAGATAACTTCCTTGGTTGTCAACGAAGCTCAAAGTTTTAATGCCACAGCTCAAATAAAAGAGGGCCCAGTGTGTCCAAATAGCTTTCCATCACTGTGCAGAGTTTTAACAGTTTTATCTAGCTGCCTACCCAACATTTCCATTTGACTGCCCACTATAATGAAACAAAAGAATCTTGACACTCCCTCCCCACACATCTCGAAGCTCATCTCACCCAACCTCAGGAAAACTTCATCCATCAGCCCCAAGGGGAAAATTCATCCAAAATACCTCTAACACTCCACGTTCATCACCACTACTTCCAATATGTGTTTCCATCCACTTCTCTACATTTCTATCACCACCATCTTCTGAGCTGAAAGCAGCTCACACTAGCCCACCACAGGTTTCCAGTGGGTCTTCCTGTGGAGAAGGTCTTCTTTCTCAATCTGCTTTTTACCAAGGAGGCAGAGCGATCTCTGAATGAACTGCTCTTCAAATTCTTCTCTCCTTCACGTGTCATTTTTTTTTAAGATTTTATTTATTTATTTGACAGATAAATCACACGTAGACAGAGAGGCAGGCAGAGAGAGAGAAGGAAGCAGGCTCCCTGCTGCACAGTGAGCCCTATGCGGGCCTTGATCCCAGGACCCTGAGATCATGACCTGAGCTGAAGGCAGAGGCTTTAACGCACTGAGCCACCCAGGCGCCCCATGTGTCATTCTTTAACTGCATTTTTGCCCTACCAGATATATACTTAATCAACCAAGTTTAGTTACAAATATTTGATAAATCTTTTTATGGTTTGCTTTAAAACTACACTCCAGAACATCAAACTCTTAATGGGGTTCTCTCATATTATTGCATTTTTCTGAGATGATCCTCTACCCAATCTGATATTTTTATCATGTAGTTAAGATTAAAAATAAAGTTTAAATAAGTTTTTAACTTTAAAGTACCATTATTTTCTGATTTCAGTTGATCTAATAAAGGTATTTCTCTACCAGGGCACCTGGGTGGCTTTGTCAGTTAAGCATCCGACTCTTGATCTCAGCTCAGGTCTTGATCTTAAGGTCAAGAGTTCGAGAAAAAAAATATTTTTCCACCTTTAAAGAGTATTCCTGAACTTCTGCTTGTGATCACAATTCAGTAACTGGTATCAGATGAATCTTCCCTCCTCAAGCTCTATAAAACAACATAGACAAAGCAACTGTTTTTCAGACATTGAGTGAAAGACAAGATAAGCCTGTGATAGTTGAGTGAAGGGAAGCATAAGTCAAGCCCCCCACTGCTTCAGTGTTCTGCCTGGAGGCATCTTCACAATGTGGAAAAGGGAAAAGTAGAGCTGAAGAAGCAAGTTTCACAGGGCTCAGGAGGTCCAGATCGGAATGTAAGGCTATTGATAAGGATGGAATTTACAGTGCAGAATAAAATAAGAAGAGGGACTCCAGAAGTCTGTATGGGATTTTCTCTAAGGTTGGCTGAATATGTTCACTGCGCTTAATTTCTAAATAAGCGGGGTAAGACTACGTGAGGCCTAAGGGAAAGCAGCTGCTGCAAGGCTTTGAGCTAGATGGAGACACCAGAGAGTGTAAAAGTGGTAGGGGACAGAGTTCTAATGCGGTTGCTGTTGGAGAAGCCATGCTGAGCACAGTGTGCATTCAATTGAGACTCCAGAAAGGCCAGGCTTTAAGAATGTGGACCAAGCCTAAACTAAACAACATATCCTAAGCTAGTGACAAAGCCTAACAAGTCCCACTCTATCAAAGCATAAAACCAAGCATAAAAAATAAGATTAAGAGTAGCCAACAACTGTGGCACCTGAGAGATTCAGTCCCTTAAGTGGCCACCGGACTTGATTTAGGCTCAGGTCCTACTGCCTTGGACTCAGCTCAGTGTGCAGTCTCCTTGTCCCTCTCCCTCCCCCTCTGCCTGAGTGGCTCTCCCTAAAATAAATAAAATCTTAAAAAAAAAAAAAAAAAAAAGAGTAACCAGCAATAATTTAGCTGCCTACCAGAACAAAATTTGGCTCTTCAAAGAAAGACAGCATCATCCAAACCTCCTCCTAGATATTATCTAAAATTTTCAGCATACAGTAAAAAATTAGTATAAATGTAGAGAAATAAGGAAATATAATAATAATTTAAGAAATAATAAAAGTAGTCAATAGAAACAGATTTAGAAAGACATGAATGTGGGAATTCACCAACAAGGGTTTAAAACATTTTGTACAAATGTGTATAACAATTTAAAGGCAAATATGGACATAATAAATTAACAGATGGGAAATCTCAACAAAGAAATGAAAACTATAAAAAGAACAAAACTGAAATTCTAAAACAGGAAAGTATAAAGTTCAGAGTGACTTTAAGAGCAGATTGGACAACATGGTGGGGGGGAAGTTGATAAGGTTGAAAACAAAGTCAACAGAAATGATCAAAATTTAAAAGGGGAGCAAAAAGATTTTAAAAATGAACAGAACTTTGCTTGTGTGACAATTCTAAATGGTCTAGCATATATACGATTGGATGCCCAAGAAAAGAAGACTGAATGGGTCAGAAAAAAAGAATCTGAAAAATAATGGCCAAAAATCTCTGAAATTTAGTGAAAAAACATCAAATTACAAAAACATAAATGATAAATACAAAGAAAACCACATTTAGCTAAACCACAATCAAACAGATAAAAACTGAAGATAATGAACAAATTATAAAAGTAGCTGGTGGGGAAAAAAAGACAAAGTCCACACAGTGTCTATAAAACAAAGACTGATCTATCAGAAATGACAGAAACCAGAATAAAGCTGAACCACCTCTTTTAAGTGGGAAAGAAAAACCCATCAACTTGGAATCCTATAGCTAGTGAAATTATCTGTTACAAATAAGGGTTAAAATAAAGACATTTTCACAGAAAGCTGAGAGAATGTATCATCTGCAGACTGGTACTATAAGACATGCTAAAGGAAGAAAAACAGAATGTCTGATCTAGAGGAAGAAACAGAATACACTAGTAATAGTAATAAGTGGGTAGCTTACTTATTCATTTTCTATTGCTGCTGTAGTCAATTACCTCAAACCTAGTGGCTTAAAACAACACAAATTTCTTATCACACATGTCTGTAGATCTGAAATCTGACCAAGATCTCACTGGACTAAAATCAAGGTGTTGACACAGCTACATTACTTTCTGGAGGCTCTAGGGTACAATCTTCCTTACCTCTTCCAACTTTACAGGCTGCCCCCATTCTTTAGCTCATGGCCCCGTCCTTCGTCTTCAAAACCAGCAACAGCTAGTTGAATTCTTCTCAAATAGAATCACTGTCATTCCTTCCCCTGTCCTTTTCCCTACTTTTTAAGGACCCTGGGGTTACTTTGAACCTACCTGGATAACTTAGGAGAAGATCTCTGGCAGAAGGTCAACGGAATAACAAACTTAATTCCATGTGTGACATTAATTCCCTTTTGTTATCTAACATAAAATATTTACAAGTCTTAGAGATTAAGATAGGGACACATCTATAGGACTATTTTCTGTCTACTACAATAACTATAACTTTTTCCCTCTCTTCTTGATTTCTTTTAAAAATAACTTCCTGTTTAAGCAGAGATAATAACATTCTAACATGGGGCTTACTAATAGGCAAAAATAAGATGAATGACAATAGCACAAAGGACAAAGACAGGGGATAAATGGAGCTATATTTTTCTAAGATTTCTAAATTTTACATATTATGATATTAATACTAAACACGCTGTAATAAATTAAGGAATCATACTGTAAGCCACCAAGAAACTACTGAAGAAAAAAATAATGAAAAGTATAGGGAAGGTGTTAATTTAAAAGTAAAGTGGAGTACCAAAAAAATAGTCAACCAACACAAAATATAATAGGAAAGGAGGAACAAACCAACAAAAAAACAGATATAGTAAATAAGAAAAAGAGCAAAATGCTACACTTCAACCACCAAATTTTATTAATATTAACAATTACATGAACTGCAAATATACTAACATTCAATTTAAAAGATAAATTTTGGTCAGACTAGGTTAAAAAAAAAAAAAGTCCACCAGAGTCCCGGGATCCAGCCCTGCGCTGGGTTCCCTGCTCACTCCCCCTGCTTGTGTTCCCTCTTTAGCTCTGTTTCTCTCGGTCAAATAAATAGATAAAATCTTAAAAAAAAAAAAAAAAGTCCAACCATAAGCTGTCTACAAGATGTCAAGAGATGGACTCTAAACAGAAAACCATACCTCGGCTAAAAATGAACGGATTAAAAGGATATAACATGCAAACTGCGAGCATGAAAAAGATGCAATGGATATGTATATTTATGTATATGTAAATGTAAATGTATATGTATATGTATATACACACACACACAATTAAGTTTGGGTATGTGTGTCTGTGTGTGTAGTGGACACACAGAAAGGAGTATTATCAGCATTAAGAAGACATTTCATAATGCTAAAGGGTCAATTCATCAGGAAGACAAAAAAATTGCAAATAGGTAGGTACCCAATAGCAGAGCTTCAAAATAACCTGAAGCAAAAACTGACAGAACTAAAGAGTAAAACAGATAAATCCATGATCATTATTGGAAATTTTAACATCCCTCTCTCAATGACTAACCAAAGAGTAAACAAAGAAATCGGAAAAGACACAGACCATCTGAACAACACTATCAGCTAACTAGATCTACTTGACATTTATAGACTACAGCCAATGCCTGAGAATACTCATTCTTTTCAAGTCCACCAGAACATTCATCATGTGATCTTAAAAATCACACGCCAGGTCATAAAACAAGTCTCAATAAATTTCAAAGGAATCTTACAAATTCTTTTTCTTTTTTTAACACAATGGAATTAAATAAGAAATCAGTAATACTCATGAGATATCTAGAAAATCCTCTAATATTGGGAAATTGATTAACACACTACTAAAAAAAAATCTAAGGTCAAAGAAATCACAAGAAATTAAAAATGATTTTGAACTACATGATAATGAAAACACCAAAATATGTGAGATGCAATTAAAACTACAGGGCTTGGGGGATACTTGCAACTTTACACTTATATTTAAAGAGGAGAAAGGTTTAATATCCGTGTTACCATAAGAAGATGAAAAAAGAACAAATACAAGACAAAATGAATAGAAGGAAGTAATAAAGAGTGGAAATCAATGAAATAGGTGACAAAGAAAATCAAGAGACAATGCAAATTAGAAATAAAATAGGTGATATCACAACAGGTGTTAAGAATATACTAAAGACCACATACTGAGATAAGCTCTCAGAGTCCTGATGTATTATCCCTTCTATATATTTCTATGGAAATCAATGAAATAGGTGACAAAGAAAATCAATAAACCCGAAGTTAGTTCTCTGAAAAGATAAAGGGAAAAATTAAGAGACAATACAAATTAGAAATAAAACAGGTGATATTACAACAGGTGTTAAGAATATACTAAAGACCACATCACATCAACATCAGAAATAAAATAGGTGATATTACAACAGGTGTTAAGAATATACTAAAGAATTATTATAAACAATTTTTGCTAAAAGATTTGATAATTTAGATAAAGTGAACAAATTATTTTTAAAGAATACTTAAACCTACACATAACAAATAAATATCATAATGGCCCAATCAATCAAGTGTATGTGCTCAAGAAACTGAGACTGTAACTTGAAACTTTCCATAAAGAAAATTCCAGGCAGAGATGGTTTTACTGGTGAATTATATAAACATTTAAGGAATAAATAATGCTAATTTTTTACATTAACTATTTCAGAAAATGGAGAAAAGGGGAATACTTGCCAAATTATTTTAAATGACTGGTAAAAGCCTGTTATCAAAAACTTGACAAAGATACAAGAAAATTACAGACCAGTATTTTTTTAACAAAATAATATCAATTAGAATCCAGCAATATATAGAAGGGATAATACATCAGGACTCTGAGAGCTTATCTCAGGAATGTAACGTTCAAAACTGAATCACTGTAATTCTCTCACTAACTGAATAAAGAAGTAAACCCACATACAGTCATCTCAGACACAGGAAAATGTTGTAACAAAATTCAAACTCATTCATGATAAAAAACTCTTACACAGAAATATTATGGCTCTTCCTCAATCTTACAGCTAGTACCATACTTAATATGACATATTGAATGTTTTCCCCCTAAGAAATAGAACAAGCTAAGGAGGTCTCTGTTCTTAATACTTCTATTAAACACTGTAATTCAGCAGTATACTGGAAGATCTAGCCACTGCATTAAGGAAAAAATAAAAACAAAAAGAAAAAAGATAAGAAATAAAGGAAAGTGGTCTCTGATCACAAACAATAAGATTGTAAATCTGAAAAATCTTAAGAATTTTTTTAAAAAAGTGTCCAGAGATATGAAATCAATTTAACAAGGTTGCAGAGTGGCAAGACACAATATTAATATAAAAAATAATTTGTGTTTCTACTAACCAACAATTGGAAAATAACATTTTTAAAGTATAGTTCAGTATTATTAAAAATATTAAACATTTAGGATTAAGTATAACAAAATAAATGTAGTAACTCTGTACTGAAATCCAAGATACATCGCTGAAAGATGTTAAGAGGCTTAAATAAATGTTTAAGAATTTTCTCCACATTGAGCTATAGATTCAACATAAGCCTAGGGTCTACTTTTTTTTTGGTAAAATCTAACAACCTGATTCAAAAACTCATACAGAACTGCAGAAGACCTAAAATAGCCAAAGGAATCTTGAAAATTAAAAACAACAACAACATTGGATAATTTACACTGCCTGGTTCAAGTCTTACATAAAACTATGGTAACCAAGACAACATAGTGGCTTAGGAACAAATAGATCAATGAAATAAAACTGGCCCATATATAGGCAGTCACCTGATTTTCAAGAGATGCCCCAAGGCATTTCAATGAAGATAGTCTTTTTAACAAATGGACTTCAAATACTGCATAAGCACCTGGAAAAAAACTTCTCAATCTCTACCTCTACCTCATACATACTGAACAACAAATTCTAGAGGGATGACAGATTTAAATAAAAGGCAAATTAATAAATCTTCTAGAAAAAAGGTATGGGAACATTTCTGTGACTTTGGGGGGATAGGCAAATATTCCTTAAGATGTAAAAAAGTCTTAACTATAAATGGAAACAAAATGATATCTTGGTCTTCACCAAAATTTAAATACCTGCCTATCAAAAAAATGTTAAGAACATGAAAAAGCAAACCACAGCTAGAAGTAAATACACATCACACACACACACACACATCTGAAAAAGAACTTATATTCAGGCTATATAAAGTGCCCTACAAATAAATAATAAAAAAGAAACAATCCACTTAAAATGGGCAAAAACTTAAACACTTTAAAAAGATAACATGAATAAGCAAAAAGCACAGGAAAATGTGGGTAACGTCATTAGTCACCAGGGAAATGTTAATTGAAACCATACTGGGATACCTCTTCAAGCCAATTTGACTAGTTAAAATTAGTTAGACAGAACTAAGTATTTGCAAGAATGGGGCAGAATTAGAACTCTCATACATGCCTGGTAGGGGTATAAAATGATATAGCCTTCTTGGAAATCATTTTGGTAGTTTATTATTACATTTCATATGGTTAGAAACAGCCTCTAATCTAGCAATTCCACTCAGGTATTTATCCCAGGGCATAAAATAATTTACTCCATAAGTATACTTACACAAAATGTGTACAGACCCTTTTAACACAGTAGCAAAAATGGAAACAATCCATATGCCCATTAAGGGGAGAATGGATAAACAAACTGTGGTATAATCATACAACAGATTATTACTCTAAAATTTTAAATATTGCCTCCAGTAATGTCTCTTGACTTTTTCAGAATTCATATATAAAATTTTCCCAATTTAATTTTACTTTTCCCTTTTTAATAAATGAAATTTACTCTTGGCATTTAATTGATTTTAGAATGCTTTAGAAATTCTTAGAAAAGGGGCGCTTGGGTGGCTCAGTTGGTTAAGCGACTGCCTTCGGCTCAGGTCAGGATCCTGGAGACCCAGAATCGAGCCCCGCCACCGGGCTCCCTGCTCGGCGGGAAGCCTGCTTCTCCCTTTCTCACTCCCCCTGCTTGTGTTCCCTCTCTCGCTGTGTTTCTCTCTGTCAAATAAATAAAATCTTTAAAAAAAAAGAAAGAAAGAAATTCTTAGAAAAACTAAATGCTGTTTTTAAGACTTAATGCCAGTTCCCAAACCTTGTGTATTACAAGTCCCTCAGAGAAGAAGATTCCACATGGAAAGGGAAAAGTGTGGTTGCAAAAGATTTACCCATGACTACTCTGCATCCTGATCTTGGGATTCTGTGCCTTTTGGTTAAATTGTCAAACATGGGGTCTTGATTCTTCCATTTCTAAATCTCTCTTTTATAATGGAGCTGAGGGAAGATAGTATTCAAGACAAAGGAAAATTTATTAACTTCTGCTTTAAATTGTACATTTTAATTAGTTTCCAGAATGAAAACATAACAGAGCAAAAATAAATTAAATCTATAAGGGTCTGGTACACTGCATAGTGACTACTTGAGAATTTTCTATTAGAAAAGAAACACACATCATTCATTAGGATGTACTACTGATAAAAACAAAATCACAATCTAGGATAATTTCTAATTAAAAAGTAAGCATTTAAGACTGAAAAGCATCGTTTAGAGCCACATAGGGTTCTGGGGTATACCCTCCAAGTCCTCTCCTGGCCTCTGTTAATCCAAACTGACCCCTGGTGCCTGGCTCCAGGATGCCTGGATCCCCCTTTCCACCTACCTACAGTTTGTCTCTGCATCACTCCCAAGTGTCCTTCCACCACCCTATCTGAGATACTAATCCTTCCTTCCACAAATAAGCAACACCAGACATCTAACCACCCAGGATCACAAAGGGATGGGTAGTCATTCCCAGCTCAGACTTAAAAGGTATGCTTTGGAAAGGGGTGTGGGGATGGCGATATCTAAATCTGGATGATGCACACATTAAAAAAAAAAAAAACTAGAAATTTTAACAGCTCAAAAGAAAATTAATTTGGAGGACTGGCAATCTCATCATTACGGGGTAATTGTGCTCACACATGGCATTGCCTAGCAACAGAAGGCGCAGGCAAATCCCAACATTGGGGTGTAATGAATCACTCACTGCCTACTGCTCATAAATGGTAATTTAATAAGAAGATATTCACATCTGGTTCAATCTTGAACAAGACTTCAGAGAATTCTGCAGACTCAAATTGAGAGAAGCAGCAGGTATTTCTGCCAACACCCAGGCTCCAGAACAAGACTGTTCCTACTTACTTGGTTGAAGGTATGCTTTGTTTAAAAACAAAACAAAACAGAGTGCTGGTAGCCTAGTTTTTGACATTTTGTTTTGGCAGTGCTCCAACTTCTATGGCTTCAAATAGAGTTAATGAACATCACAAACATAAGAAGGTAAAGATGACACACAAACAATGGGATCATCATGGTGGAACTAAAATCACTTTAGAAGACCTCAAAGAGACAGCTCCATCTACCCTAGAATCTGCATGCTACTTCAAGCTCAGTGCTTTCTGAATAAAGGTATAAAAAGAGTCTACGTACGAGCGAGATCTATGTCTGGACCGTCTGTTGTTGGGGTCTGCCTGATTTTTTTCCTTTTGTCTCCTTAATACAGCTTCCCACTGAGGTGCTGAATCAACCATATCATTCTCCTGCCGTATTCTGAAAGGAAAGACATTCATCTCAAGTTAACATTCACACATGTGGTGCTCTATTTCTCGGTTCATCCTAAACTTGCTTTTAAAAGTTAAGAAGTTATTAAATAAGTTATTGAAAAGTTACTAAGAAACTGAAAGTCATTTAAGAAGTAATTCTATTAAAATCACTTAAAGCTAAGAATATATTAACTGGAGTAACATCCATAAGTAGATAGGCTTATACACACACATATGTGTTTGTTAGAATATTTATACATAAATATGTAAGTATATATTAGTTTCAGGCTTCTATCTTTGGCTGAAAATCTAAGAAATAGGCATGTCAAGCAAAAAACTCATTTAAAACATATTTGACTAAAGCAACAGTGTTGTCTGCTATAGGGCTGATCTTAAATCATGAAACAAAATCTTTTTTTTTTAAATGTACTAATCAAAGTAACAGTAAATAATTTTACTTGAAATGTTCTTAAAAATTCACACTAATTGTCAAATTTTTCATGGACAGTAAGTTCCAGATATAACCCCCACCCCTTTTTTTTGAGAGAGAGAGAGACAGAGAGAAAATGAGGGGTCTGGGAGAAGGAGCAGAGGGAGAGGAAGAGAGGGTCCATGTTCAGGGCAGCCCCCTGATCTCTGGACCCTGAGATCATGACCTGAGCCAAAATCAAGAGTTGGATGCTTAAGTGACTGCACCACCCAGGCACCCCCCAAAATTCCCATTTTTTTTTAAAGATTTTATTTATTTATTTGATACACAGAGAGAGATGACAGGCAGGCAGAGAGAGTGGAGGAAGCAGGCTTCCTGCCGAGCAGAGAGCCCGATGCGGGCCTCGATCCCAGGACCCTGAGATCATGACCTGAGCCAAAGGCAGAGGCTTTAACCCATTGAGCCACCCAGGCGCCCCAAAATTCCCATTTTTAAGACAGAAAACTATAAGTACAGAAAGCTAATGTTGGTGGCATCCTGCATTAGCCTCTGAGCAGGCACAGAGCCTTCTTTTTTTTTTTTTTTTTAAGATTTTTTATTTATTTGACAGAGAGAAACACAGCCAGAGAGGGAACACAAGCAGGGGGAGTGAGAGAGGGAGAAGCAGGCTTCCTGCCGAGCAGGTAGCCTGGTGTGGAACTCGATCCCGGGTCTCGGTGATCATGTCCTGAGCCGAAGGCAGTCGCTTAACCAACTGAGCCACCCAGGCGCCTCGGCACAAGAGCCTTCTAAGGTCCACTGCTGACACAGTGAAGAGGTAGTGCGGTGAATGCTCAACGCACCGTCTGGAGCCAGGCAGGAAATGTAAATAAGGGAAAGGAAGGGGCGCCTGGGCGGCTCAGTCATTTACTGTCTGCCTTCAGTTCAGGTCATGATCTCCCAGGCCCGAGATCGAGCCCCGCATCGGGCTCCCTGCTCTTCGGGAAGCCTGCTTCTCCTTCTCTCCCTCCCCTGTTTGTGTTCCCTCTCTAGCTGTGTTTCTCTCTGTCAAATAAATAAAATCTTAAAAAATAAAAATAAGGGAAAGGGAAATCCAGGCTGGGGGTTGCTGGGGGCACAGGCACCTGCCATGTGAGACCACAGGACAGTGTTTCCAAATCTACTCACTTTCTAAAAATAACTTACAAATTTGGGTTTTTAAAGTGAACTCTTCCAGTTTTTAAGTATTGACCACCAATACTAGATGTTAAGATACTGTAGGAACCTAGCAATACCTATCCATGGACTACACTGCAGGAGTTCTGGACTTTTGCTGTATCAAGTCTTTCTAATAACAAGTATAAGGTGCTGGGGAGGAGAGGTGGGGAAGAAATATCTAGTTAAAGCAGTATTGTCTGGAATGTACTTCAGTGATGAGATGAAGCCATGTATTCCTTGCAAAAATCAAACACCTTAGGATGCCTGAGTGGTTCAGTCAGTTAAGCACCTGCCTTCAGCTCAGGTCATGATTCAGGGGTCCTGAGATCAAGCCCTATGCCTTGCTCCCTGCTCAGCAGGGAGTTGCCTTCTGCTGCTTCCCCAGCTTGTGCTCTCTTGCTGTTTCTTTCTTTTTCTCAAATAAATAAATAAATAAATAAATAAATAAATAAATAAAATCTTTAAAAAAAGAAATCACATACCTGTTATTTGAATGTTTAATGTTTTTATTTTATTTTTAAATTTTATCTATTTGACAGAGAGAGCACAAGTAGGGAGAGCTACATACAGAGGGTGAAGGAGAAGCAGACTCCCTGCTGAGCAGGGAGCCCAATGCAGGGCCCCATCCCAGGACCCTGGGACCATGACCTGAGCCAAAGGCAGATGCTTAACAACTGAGCCACCCAGGCAGTTCTGTTTCCTCATTGAAGCTTTCATTTCTAAAAGACTGTACCTGAAAATTAACAGGATACAGTCATGGCATGTTTCACAGATTCAAGAACATAGTTGCCTGTCTCAGAGCATGTACAGAGAAATTAAAATTGAATATACACTGTTATGGACCTTAATATTAGAATTATCTAAAGAAAAACAGGAGAAGGTATACTACTTGAGGTCATAATTATTAAATCATTCTTTGCAACACTCCCACTTGAAAATGCCATGTGTGTATACATACACACACACAGATGTATTTTCGTAGCCAGAACCTGTAATCTCTGAGCCATTCTATATTATCATGTGACAGTCTGGTAGGGGAGCAGTCCTAGAGTTCAGAAGGTCACTCAACAGGAAGGGGTCAGGCTGGCCGGAGTTATACCCCTCGCACAGGAACCCACACCTCAAATTTCCCAGAAAAACACATAAAACCCAGGTCTCCTAGGGCATGTGAGTGGGACAGTTGGCTAAGTGTCTGACTTTTCAGCTCAGGTGGTGGTCTCAGGGATGTGAGATCGAGCGGCACGTCAGGCTTAGGACTTGCTTTCCCTCTGCCCCTCCCATCAGGCTCGCATGCTGGCTCTTGCATTCTCTAAAAATACTTATTTTTTACTTACTTACTTATTTAATAAGTATATCTTTAAAAAAATAAAATAAGATAAGATAAAACCCAGATCTCCTCCTAACCCTGGAGTCTTTTTAGACCATAGTTTCCATTCTTAGCTAACCTGATGCACAGTTCATGGATAGAACTAAATTTCACAATGTTCAATTTTTTATTTTTTTTTAAGATTTTTTATTTATTTGACATAGAGAAACACAGCCAGAGAGGGAACACAAGCAGCGGGAGTGAAAGAGGGAGAAGCAGGCTTCCTGCCAAGCAGGGAGCCTGATGCGGGCTCAATCCCAGGGCTCCGGGATCATGACCTGAGCTGAAGGCAGAGGCTTAACCACTGAGCCACCCAGGAACCCCGACAATGTTCAATTTTCTTAATCAGAAACTCAGCATCTTTGAATATTTTTCAGAGGTCAAGCCTATCGGCATGGTAAACATACTCTTTCCAGAGGATAGACACTTAAAAGAAAGTACAATTCGTATACATGCTTATTCTCTTCCAGCGTGGATTTCAGCTGGTTACCTTCACACTCAGACTTTACTCTGATGATAAAATAATAAAACTCTAAGACGTGACCACACAAAGTTCTGGTAACTTGCTAGTAATGAAAAGTGAATCAGAAAGAATTTCAGACTATGGCATGTATCTTTAACTTCTGTTTTTCTAATGGAAAAGTCTAAACTGAGGGCCCTGTGAGTTAATATTCACAGATTTCAATGACAGATGCCCTCTACCGGTGATACTGCTTCATAAATATTCTAACAAGGTGCATTAAAAATGTAAGGCTCGTTGGAGAGTGACAACAGAAGCAATGATGAGGTGAATAATGGGTTATGCAGCTGCATTAGGCTGTAATGAAGTTTGAAATTACACCCTTACAAAAGGCCTCTGGTTAATGGTGCCTCATTACAAGAATGAAAGTGTCATTTCTTCCAGCCCTGAACTGCTCCAGAAAACACAGGTGCGTGAAAAGGAAAAATCCTAGCCCTACAAGCAAGAATATTATAATGCTCAATCCTTACAAGGCAGGAGTGAATTGTTCTGGGCATGAGAGAATAAAGAAATAGACATTTAAGTAAAAGATGTCCTCTATAACGATGCTGCCTTATGTCATTTATCCCTAGGTGTGGGATATACCAGAGTTGCTTTTTTGCTCCTCTTGTGCTGTATTTTAATTTTGAAGAATAAAAACACTGCAAGCATTGTATTGATATAATTCCTTTTAAAAAGTCAAAATGTGCTCTTTTTTTTTTAATTCTACTGGTAACTGAAGTATACCAAGAGATTTTTTTAAGATTTTATTTATTTATTTGACACAGAGAGAGATCACAAGTAGGCAGAGAGGCAGGCAGAGAGAGAGAAGGAAGCAGGCTCCCTGCCGAGCAGAGAACCCGATGTGGGCCTTGATCCCAGGACCCTAAGATCATGACCTCTCTGCCACTCAGGCACCCCAAAATGTGCTCTTATAGGACAGGTAGGCACGAGAGTCTCCAGGAGAAAAAAGGAGCCCACTGTCAGTTACACTGGGGATATACTCATTTCCAAATATTGCATTTATTTTTTTTTCCCCAAATACTGCATTTAAAAGTGAACCTCAAAAATGCTAATGTTTCTTTCATGCACTCTTTAAGGTAAGAACTACATTTCCCAGGGCACCTGGGTGGCTCAGTTGGTTAAGCAACTGCCTTCAGCTCAGGTCATAATCTCGGAGTCCCGGGGATCAAGCCCCACATCGGGCTCCCTGCTGGGCAGGAAGCCTCTTCTCCCTCTCTCACTCCCTCTGCTTTTGTTCCCTCTCTAGCTGTGTTCTCTCTGTCAAATCAATAAATAAAATCTTATAAATAAATAAATAAATAAATAAATAAATAAATAAATAAATAAATAAACGAGTTACATTTCCCATATTTTGTCCACTTCCTCATTCACAAGTAAGGGGAGATAACAGCTCGGTCAGGAAGACTTATCATAACAAGGCTTCTATTTTTTAATTAATACATAAGGGAGACCATTGCTTTAGAATAAAGCATATTCCAACAATGTTTCAGAATAAAAGAATTCTAAACATTTTCTGAATGGTTGACCAAACTCAAACACCCTTTTCCAGACGGTCGATGCAATTTAGATTATGACCACACTTGACACTTAAAGTCTGCAAAAGATTTTGAAGATGAAATGCCATATAATCACTTGATAATAATAAAGATAACTACTCTTAGTCTCTTCTTTTTTACTTCCCAATTATAGTTCCGCCTATTCTATGAAATGCCTCACATTACAGAACCCCCTCAGTCTTACTTGGCCCTCTACCTTTACCTGGGCAGTTTTGTTCCTAATAGAACCTTCCTTCATACCAGTTCTTAATTCACTCCTTATCCACTGGGATAAAGACCATGTTTAATGCTGAACCTGAGAAAGCCCATGGAGCTAATGTATCACAAAGTTTCAAGATGACAAGAGCAACACACAGTGCTCCCGAGCTCTGCCTCATCTCAGCTCTGGGGGAATTGCTTATCTTTGGTCAAGTCTGTCTCCTGATCTACCAAATTACTGCAAAGATCCTTTTTAGCTTTAAAAGTCTAAGTTTTCTCTATTTGTGTTTTATTCCCAAGCCAGTCAGACATGTCAAAACCAACCTCTCTTCTTCAGTGTGACTGTCCAGACAATTGCTTCCTATGGCCACTCCATCACTAATATTAAGCTTGCGGGTCCCAAGTGATTGTGGACTTGTGTTTCTCATCAACTCATTCATTTCTGAATCACCTGCTACAAACCAATCTTCATTTATTTTTTCAGTAATTTTTCTTCCCTGGGGAAATTTACATTGGTTCCAGGCATCTGTCAACATATTCCCTGAAGACCAGCAAGTGAAAAACTCATTTGCTTTTCCCAACCTACCCCAACCATCAATAAATTATTCCCATTTACCCTTAAAGGTGTTTTATGCTCTCCCTGCAAAAATGGGCTGCCTTTGGAGCAATTTCCCTTTCAAACTCTTTCTGCTTTCATAATTTTGCAACCTGCTTCACCCTGGAGGGCTCAGTACTCCGACAGCATTCCTTGGTTGCTACCGCTTTGTACTACTAGAGTCATCACTGTCAACTTTGATTATGTTCTGGAAGCCCTAAATCATCTGTATCAAATACCTAAAATCCTGATAGGACTTACTGAAGTGGAAATCAGTAACCCTTGCAATCTGCACCATGGTGAACACTGTTTCTACTGGCTTTGCATGAACTTCCCTCTCCAGACCCACAATTTTTACCTTATTTGCAGCCCCTTCTTAAATCAGGGACAGGCAATAGGGAATGCTTTCAAGGGGACCTATTTTCAGGCAATGAGGAAAAAGTACCCACGGTTTAAGCTTGCTACCATTCCAAACTCATCTTTTTCCTTGGGGCATGAGGATAATCAGTTTTCTTTCTTTCTTTTTTTTTTTTTTTTTTTTAATGACTCTAACAACCAGAAAACCCTACCAAAAGCTTCATCTCCTAGATTTGCCCTACTCAGATGTATCATCCCTATTAGTCACAGTGTCACAGAAGACAGCTTTTGTCTTCCTTTCTTTTTTTCAGACAATAACATAAGAAACTTTGTGGAATGCATTTAATATTTAAAACCATTTAACCCATTATTCAGATACAGATTCTCAAGACATCTAAAAGGCAAGAAAAAACTCTAACAACACTTGTGACGGAACGAATTCATTAGAAATGCTGATTTTCTCATTAAAGGGAACTGGGCCCCATTTTATAGATGTATCAGGGACTTCTGAGAAAACCAAGCAGTGCTGAACATTCTCATTCATCTAAGAGTCTCTGCTTCTGCAAGGCACGTTCTTAAAGCCCCTCCATTACCTCCTGAATCCTTATAAACCTCTTGTGAGGTAGGCAGGGCTAAGTGGGGGAGGGGGGGCGCGTGGGGG
>PITA01012536.1:0-61507 GCA_004023965.1 Spilogale gracilis
TGCCTCTTTGTTTTGTTGACTGTTTCCTTTGCTGTACAGAAGCTTTTTATTTTGATGAAGTCCCAGAAGTTCATTTTCGCTTTTGTCTCCTTTGCCTTTGGAGACGTGTCTTGAAAGAAGTTGCTGTGGCCGATGTCAAAGAGGTTACTGCCTATGTTCTCTTCCAGGATTTTGATGGATTCCTGCCTCACATTGAGGTTTTTCATCCATTTTGAGTTTTCCTTTGTGTGTGGCGTAAGAGAATGGTCTAGTTTCATTCTTCTATATGTAGCTGTCCAGTTTTCCCAGCACCATTTATTGAAGAGGCTGTCCTTTTTCCACTGGATATTTTTTCCTGCTTTGTCAAAGATGATTTGACCATAGATTTGTGGGTCCATATGTGGGCTCTCCACTCTGTTCCATTGGTCTATTTCTCTGTTTTTGTGCCAGTACCATGCTATCTTGGTAATCACAGCTTTCTAATAAAGCCTGAAGTCAGGTAATGAGATGCCCCCAGCTTTGCTTTCCTTCTTCAGCAATTCCTTAGCGATTCAGGGTCTTTTTTGGTTCCATATAAATTTTAGAATTATTTGTAGAACAAAATGTTCTTAATGTATCTGTTAAGTCCATCTGATCCAGTGTGTCATTCAAAGGCATTTTTTCCTTAATGATCTTTTGCTTAGATAATGTCCATTTCTATGAGTAGGATATTAAAATCCCTTATTGTTATTTTTGTATTATTATCAATCAGTTTCTTTACATTTATCATTAAATTATTTTATATTTGGCTGCTCCCAAGTAAGAGTTATACTTAAAATTGTTAGATCTTCTTTTGGATGGACCCCTTTATTATGATATAGTACCCTTCTGGTCTTTGGTTTAAATCTAGTTTGTCTGATATAATAATGGCTACTCCAGCTTTCTTTTGATGGCCATTAACATGAGAGATGGTTCTCCACTTCCTCACTTTCAACCTGGAGGTGCTTTGGATCTAAAATGAGTCTCTTGTAAGCAGCATATTGGTGGATCTTGTTTGTTCGCTTTTCTTAATCCATTTTGATACCTTGTCCTTGATTGGAGCATTTAGTCCATTTATATTCAGAGTAATCATTGACAGTTATGAATTTACTGGCATTGGATTATCTATAAAGTCACTTTTCCTGTAGATCGTCTCTATTTCATTCTAGTCTTTGTTGCTTTTGGCCTCTCTTTCCCTCTCAAAATGTCCCCTTTAATATTTCTTGATGAGCTGGTTCAGTGTTCATGAACACTTTGTTTTTGCTTGTCTTGAAACTCTTTATCTCTCTTTCCATTCTGAATGGCAGCTTTGCTGAATAAAATATTCTTGGCTGTGTATTTTTCCCATTTAACTGTGGATATATCATGCCACTTTTCTTGCCTGCCAAGTTTCTGACTTGATATGTCTACCCTTGTAGATCAAAGACGTTTTGCCCCTAGCTGCTTTCAGAATTCTCTCATCTTTGTATTTTGCAAGTATCACTATGATATGTTTGGTATGACCTTTTTTGTTGATTTTTAGGGGAGTTCTCTATGCCTCTTGGACTTAAATGCCTGTATCCTTCCCCAGATTAGGAAAGTACTTGCTATAATTTGTTCAAATAAAATTTCTGTCCCATTTTCCCTGCTTTTCTTCTTCTGGGATTCCTATGACATGGATATCATTGCATTTTATGAAATCGCTAATTTCCCTATGTCTATATTCATGACCTAATAGTTTTCTTTCCCTCTTCTTTTCAGCTGCATTATTTTCCATAATCTTACCTCTTATATCACTTATTCATTCCTCTGCTTTTCCCATCCTCATTGTGATTACACTGACCGGATTTTTCATCTCAGTTATAGCATTTTTTTTTATTTTGGCCCAATTAGTTTTTAGGTCTTTCATCTCTGCAGCAAGGGTTTCTCTGGTGCCTTCTATGCTTTTTTCAAGCCCAGATAATATTCTTATACATGTTGTTCTAAATTATTGTTCAGATATATTGCTTATATATGTTTTGAGCAAATCCTGCCTTGTGGTTTCTTCCTGATCTTTCTTTTGGGGAGAATTTCTTTATCTTGTCATTTTGCCTAAGTTTCTGTCTTTTGTGTGTTATGAAAGCTTATTATGTTTCCTGTTCCTGAGTGTAATACTATATTAAAAAGGGGTTCTACAGTGTACAGTGCTTCAGGAAGTGTTCTGGTGTGTGCTGTGTGCACCCTGCAGTTGTGTTTTGGCTGCTCTTTCCCATGGGTCAATCTTCTGCAGAGTTCTTCCTTGCTTGCAGTAGGGAGTGTTTGGAAGTTTAGGTGTATTTTGATTTGTTTGTTAAAATGATTCTGGGGAAA
The DNA here is from genome assembly GCA_004023965.1 of Spilogale gracilis. Classification (NCBI taxonomy): domain Eukaryota; kingdom Metazoa; phylum Chordata; class Mammalia; order Carnivora; family Mephitidae; genus Spilogale; species Spilogale gracilis. Next base: position 2,326 of record PITA01012536.1, read on the forward strand.
AAAAGTCCTGATCTAAAAAAGAAAAGAAAAAGGAACAAAACAAAATAGGCACCATCCCGCATTCTTTCCCTTTTATTGTGCAAATTTTTCTCTTAATCCTCAGACAGATTTCCTAGGTGTTTAAAAATGATTTGATGTTCTACCTGTGTTCAAGGAATGAGGCAAGCCCAGGATCCCCTTGCCACTCTGCCAAAAAAAACTTTAAGCCTGATTCCAAAGAAAGAGAATGAGAATGAGAATGAGAAGAAGAAGAAAAAAGAAGAGGAAGAGGAAGAAGAAGAAGAATAAAAGACAAAAACAACAAACAAGCAAAGAGCTATAAGACTGATTACCACCACCATCAACACCATCCCATGCCCCCCTCCCCCCCAAAACCTGCTCCTGCTGTTTCCACCAGAAATGAAGCTGATGCTTTGGAGCACTCTATGACCAATAGATTTGATGTAGGTGAGGGACCTGTGCTGGGCATCTCGAGAGGCCCACTGTGCTCATTCATAGTCAGACCTGTCCTATTAAAGATGTCTTTGAGGGCACAGTGGGATGGAGTTTGGTGGAAGCATCTCCAGCCTCCAGCAGGGGTGTTGTGTTGTTCACTGAAATCCCACATGCTAGTGAGCAAGGGAAAGATGACGTCACCCCACCCTCTCCTCCCCAGGGAGGGGAGCTGAGCTGCTTCTATTCAGGAAGCCCTCACAGAAAAGCAAACAATCTTCCCTCTTATGTCTCTGGCTTCCATCAGGTCCCTGTCCTCAACCTGCCTGTGCCCAGGCTGTTGGCATGACTGATGCCACAGTTCTCTTGTGTTTTATCTCTGCCCCTCTGCCCAGTGGCTGGGATTCAAAACTCCAAATCTTAAATGATCCAGCAAGCTACGAACCTGCCCCTCTCCCCAGCTGGACAGTCACACAGCGCTGCACCTAGTACCATTCTGTTCCAGAAAATCTATCACACACCCGGTGCCCCAGTTCTCCTGTTTTATCTTTGGCACACAGCTGCAATTCAAACCTCTAAATCTTAAAGGATCTGGCAAGGAACAAACCTACTCCTTCCTCTCCTCCACAGGAGAGCCTCCCAGCGCTGTCTCTAGTGCTGTTTTGTTCCAGAAATGCAGTTGCACAGCCACACAGGTGCTTGGAGTTTATGGAGTTTATGATGATGCAAAAAGCTGTGACCAGGTTATCTGACCTTTGTCTGTGTTTCTGCCCCTTGCTGATAAACAGTCCCTCAGTGGAGCCTGGTAGGTCTTTGTCTTTGGAGAGGCATACACTCTCTTCCAAATGTGTTACAGGATGGGGAACCTTCTCTTCCACTGTGATCCAGGGCATCCCTACACTACTTACTGCCTAACCTGCTTGACTCTGGCAAATGGTGCACGCTTCTAAACCTCAGAATTAGAGCTCCACTGTTTGTAAAAACTTGCAATAGTCAGTTCTTCTCTATTCCCCAGTCAGTGGTTTGAGGGGAGTTTTTCCTGTGTGAACTCCTGAGGCACTGCTCTCTCTCTCTCCCCATCTCTCTGTCTTTTCTGTTCTCGCTCAACCAAAAAAGTTCCTTCCCTTCCACAGCACCTCTACTTTTCCTTCTCCCAATTCACATTTCTGCATCTTGTGCAGACCACATTCTCTCCCTCTTATTGTGCAAATTTTTCTCTTAATCCTCAGGCAGATTTCCTAGGTGTTCAAAATGATTTGATGTTCTACCTGTTTTCAAGGGATGAGGCAAGCCCAGGGTCCCCCTGCCACTCTGCCATATTAACTCTGGTGTCTCTTCTAAAGTCCATTAATCCCATTCATAAGGGCTCTACCTCATAACCTAATCACCTCACAAAAACCATATCTCCTGATATCATCACACCAGGGATTAGAATCTCAGCATGTAACTTCGGGAACATTCAGCCTATAGCTATCTCCATCCACATCAGATGTAAATGTAGACTCCAAATATATTAAGGACTTAGATATATAATGTCAAAATTATAGTTAATAGTAAGTAACATGGAAGAATAACTCTGGAACATGTCGGTCAGACATGACTTCTTAAACTCAAAACCACATATATAAATTAGACCAACTAATTACATAGAATGTGAGGGTTTTGCTCAAGGAAGAACCTCATAAATGAAGATCAGGGAAAAATGGAGGATTAGAAGAAGTTTTCATTGTCTTAAACTATCAAGGCTTAATACACAGACTATGCTGAGAAAATCAAAAAGGAAAGGAGTGTGGGTGCCGGGGTGGCTTCATCTGTTATGCTCTGTCTCTTGGTCTCGGTTCAGGTCTTGATCTCAAGGTGTGAGTTTTATATGAGAAAATATATAAATCCCAACTGAAAATGGGCAAAGCATATGTTCCAGGAGTTGACAGAGAAGGTAAGTCTAAAAGGCCACCTAACGTATGAGGAAATGTTCGAACTCATTAGCAATTTCTTAGCGTGCCCATTAAAACGGGGGATATTATTTTACATCCAAAAATTAGCATATGAGGTAACACCAAATATCTGCAGGCTTGTGGTAACGTGAGAATCCTCAGGAACTGCAGGTAAGAATGGGGAAAGGTACAGAGAGCAATGTGGTAATACCGATTTAAATTAATGATGTGTATCACCTGGAACCCGGCAGCTCTGTTGGTATGTATACGTCAAAGAGCTTCTCCCGTCGCTCCACAGAGACGTGTAGCTCTGTGTGGAGTACGGAGGCTACAGACATTATGGGAGGAAACGGGGAGGTAGATGTGCACTATAGCGACCATGTTACACGGAGCCACGAAGAAGTCTTACATCATCCTTATGAGTGAAAATGGTAAGAATGAGGAAAAAAAAATCTATTCCAGGACCATTTACATAAATTAAAAACAGATGCATGTGAAATAGTAATATATATATTAGAGTGTAAGAACAGAAAGATATACATGATGATTTTCTTCTGGGGAGAAGGGAGTTGAACAATGAAAATAAAGGAAATGCATCAACAATAACAACAACAACAAAGAAAAAATAGGAGAGGGATCTAACTCAGAGCCCCGTTGAGCATGTCCCATTAACAGGAATATGGTTAATTTAACCATGTATAATTTTATTTTTAAATAGGAAGAAGAGCAAGAATAGGGTGAAAAAAAGATGAGACATAAGAACATGAAAAGATGAGACTCAAACACTAAGAAATTAACACTAGGTGTATGTTGTCCCATTTTTTCCTTAAGAGGGAATACAGATTTCAGGCTTTTGATAGAGCGAGTATAAGGCCAGACTTCTTTCTTTCCTCAAGCAATAACAACAAGAAAATTGAGATTTGCTTCACTTTAGTAAGAATATCCTTATGTAGTTAATTTTCTCCTGGAAATTATAAATTATAATAAAGAAATGATGATGGTATATTCTTTTCTTTCTTTCTTTCTCACTTCCTTCCTTCCTCTTTTTTTTTTTTTGAGCACAAGAATGACTATAATAGTCAGAATCTTTAAGGATTCCAAATCAAGAAAATACATGTGCTTGAACTCTCCAGTCATTCATTCCTTAAGCAAACTTGTACTGAGGACCTATTATGTATATACATATCTTGCAGACATTTAACAAGAGAATAATTCACTGCAATGAATCACAATGAACCCTTTCATATTTTAAAACACAGATCTTTAATAAAATATTTTTAATTTTCAATTTGAAATGCTTTTCCTTGCTTCCTTAGGCCACGTACATATATAGACTTTGTCCAGTTTATATCCTAATCATGTCTCAATGCTACATTGTAACTGGACCAAAATCAGACTTTACAATCTATCCTGTTGTTTCTTTAAATGTACATAGTACATATTAAGAATCTGCAGTGGGGAAATCCATTTGAAAAATAATCTTCTGACCATCTTTCTGTGCCTGGCATTCTGGCCCTTTATTAATCACCTCCCATAAATCTGGTCCCTGACACCACAGACAAATACAACTTTATTAGCTGCAAATCTATTTGGCAGTTTCTAAATGGCTTTCTCAAATTGCACGGCTCTCACAGTGCAACGGAGTCCTTTCATGTTGATTAAAATAGTTGAGGGATACAAACAACAACAACAGAGTCGCAGGAAATCCAGTCATTCCTTTCATCTTCCCAGTGGGAGCCAGCCAGTGTAACTTGACTTTCTTCAAACAAAACTCCCCTTTTTGTGGCCTAAGAAAGGCTTTGGCAGACACTTCTCCTTTGATATGATATGCACTTGACAAAAATCACAGAGTTAAATCAAGCCACTCCTTTGAAGAAAATGCTTAATAGAAACCTGAGGCTCTTAAGTGCACTAGGACTTAATACTGTTGCCAGCGACAGGAAGCTAAATGGGGCTGTGGCTTCCATGTGAAGTCGAGTCCAAAGGTACTGACTTCAGGGCTGCAGCTGCCATCTCATTCCTTAGTTTAATTGCGAGTATACCTTGAAGAATTATTTAGTTTTCCCGTCTATTCTGGAATGTCAGTTCTGTATTTCATTCCACTGAAGCGTACGTTTCATTATTTAGTTAGAAAGGAATGTGCGGAAATCCTTGTTCTATAGCCTTTGCCTAATGTCCCAGAGCCTCCGATAACATGCCAATTTCTCTTTCAAGGAGAAACTCAGCTTCGGAGGAAAGAAAGCTGGGGGATCCAGAGTCAACCTAGAATTCTGACATGAAGTGCCAGGGTTGGGAATCCTCATACACTTTCAGGTATCCCACATGAAACAGATGACACATTCAAATTAGGATAGTTTGAGGGGAGCTTAATAAAAAAATGTTACAAGTGTATGGGGAGGAGTGGAAAATCCAGAAGAAGGGAAGAAAAAAAAGGAAAACCCAGAAGGGATGAAGCAATACCCTTGGTCTTTTTTTTTTTTCCTTATGTTAAGTTAGCCACCATATTGTGCATAATTAGTTTTTGATGTAGTGTTCAATGATTCATTAGTTGCCTATAACACCCAGTGCTCATCACAACACGTGTCCTCCTTAATACCCATCACCCAGCAACCCAATCCTCCTCCATTCTGAAACTCTACTTGTCTTCTGGAGTCCATAGTCTCTTATGGTTTTTCTCCCTCTCTTATTTCTTCCCCTTCAGTTTTCTTTTCCTTCCTCTGTGGTCCTCCATGCTGTTCCTTATGTTCCACATATGAGTGAAATGATATAGTTGTCTTTCTTTGCTTGGCTCATTTCACTTAACCTAAGCCCCTCCAGTTTCATCCACATCGATGCAAATGGTTACCCCTGGCCATTTAAGAGGTAAACAGTTAGCAACCTTAAGGCTGTAGGAGACTTCATGGGGACCAAAACCCAGAGACAGACAGCCACCCTCACAACCCAATGAGAGAACAAGGGGAATAAAATCCCAAACTTCCTACCATTCATTTCCCCCACTGTCCTCACCAAACCAGGGGCAGAAAAAAAAAGTGATCCAGGAATATAGTCTCTACAGGTCAGCTTCCCAGGACCAGAAGATGTCTAAGGATCTGCAGGGCACACAGAAGACAGCCAACAAGTATACATCATTACTTCCACCAAAGTCACCCCTAAAGGTAGACGGCTCTTGCTAGAAGGACCAGCAAAATATCAGACACCTTCTCTAAGTTTTGACCTCAGTGAAGACTCCATGTTTTTTGTGATAAAGCCCTTTCATTTTCCAAGATGCAAATGTGAAAGTTAAGTCAAATTTGTAATTTATTTAAAAAACATATCAAAAAAATAATTGTAATGACTTATATCCCCTCAGATACAAAACTATGTCAAAATACAGATGGTATACTTCATTGAAATAACTCTAACAAAGATACATAAAAATATACACAGAGATTAGCTTGTAAATATTCCCTGAAATAGCATGTTGCTAGCATAAACAAAACATTTCCTTCTCTGATTCAAGTAGTCATCACTAAAGAGAAAGTATAGATAGAAAACATTTTTCCTGGTAGCTCAGCTCCTGCTAATCTCTAGACATTTCTGCTTTGGTCTCTCCCTGACAGTTCATGTCCAGCATGCCCAGACACACACTCCCTCTCCCACCCCAAGACCACTAACTCCCTGAATGATGGCGTGTGTGTCTGTGTGCATCTGTGTGTGTGTATACAATACCACACTGAGCTTTTTACTACATGGTAAATGTTTAGTGGATAGATTTATTAATTATTGGATAAGTATGCTTTTTTAACACCTACTTTAAGAGAACAATGAAATTTTGCATGAAAAATCTGAATAAGAAGCAGAGCCAAGGGGATGCTAACTCCTTTGCTACCATAAGGTGATCAGGATTTCACCAGCCGGAGCAATGATGTACAAATGAGTTCACTCTCCTTAGTGAAGTAAATGTGGAATTTGATCCAAGAATCCTTATCAATTAAATTAAAATAATAGTCTGTAAAGGAAATGAACGAATGCATTATTAACCTGTCACAATCACTAAATCTCCCAGAGGTAATCTGAAATAATTAGGAGAGAGTAAAGTTGGCACACACGGAAAGACTTCGCTGTAAACGTATAGCGGTGGGAAGAACAGGTGTTCCATGCCAAATCTGGGACCCATTACCTGGACGAGCACAGACAGTTCAAAGTGCACAGGATGTAAATGAAACAAGATGAGTCTGGAGTCCATGGCTGCCGAGTAGGTGTAGGAGTTCGGTGCCAACAGTGTCCAATAAAAACATAATGGGAGCCATATATGCCACGTATGTAACTTCAAATTTCCTAATAGCCACGTTTTAAAGGAAATAAGTGGAATTTATTTTAAAAGTATATTTGATTTTACTCAGGATATTAATAGTAATAGAATATTACTATTCCAGCGTGTGTCAAGAGGCAGCTTTGAAGTGCTCTATAGCCACAGGTGGCTTTCTGTAATTAAAAGATGAAAAGAAAAAAGTCCAAAAACCGGTCCTTATCTCTCTCTGGGACTCTCTCCCATCACTATGTTGAAGGAGAGACACTGGTCATTACATCATTTCCAAGACTCCTTCTAAATCCCTGTTTTTTACTTCCTTTTCCAAAGTATTAGCATTCTGATTTTTCACGACTCCACAAAAATATCTTTTAAAAAATTCCTTTTTGCCCACAGAGATATGACCTGAACATTACCATTGTCTATTTACCTAAGGAATATTTGTGGATAAATGGTCATTTATTTATAAAATAGTTTTTCTTCTGCTCCAAGACCAAGCGGTAATGTATGAGTTCTGTTTACATTTAATACTGTTTTGCTCATTCAGTTTTTCCATTTGTATAATAAGATTTAGCACTTGACCAAGTGAGAGATAGGTACTAGGAAGCAGCAGATTAATAATACAAGTATAAATCATAATCTATATTCAAAAAGTGATTTTGAAGGAATAGAAATTAAAATATCCTGGCCATTTCTCATATCATTTGTAAAAATTCAGTCCCAATAATTTCATGCCTTTATCTCATTTGTCCATTTGGTTTTCTTTTTGTATTGTGTTTTATAGTTGTATTAATAGAGTCTCAGCCTCCTACTACTCAAAATAAAATAAAAAATAAAAATTTCTGTAAATAATTGAACGTGTGTACTTAAAGATATCCATATTTCTGGCTGACTAAACTGATTAATTTTAATTTAATTGTTTTGATGGCCTGCAGCCCCACTCTGCTCCCTTAGCTTAATATTTGGGCCACACTCACCAGTAAATATGCTCCTGGTATCATTTTGAAGAAAGATTATCATTGTGTCTTTCTTTTATTAATCTCAGCTAAAAGGAAATTGCATATTTGACCAATTTTAGGAGATCTTGATATATGAAAAATAAACTAAATATAGGTTACATTCTATATATGCAAGATCACTTGCAATGTTAAAAAGGTTAACTACCAAAAAAAGATCCCTGCAATTCTTTTTTGATAGGAAACTATTTTTAGTTCACATACATGATAATAATTAAATTTTAAAAATCAATTTTCATGTAATTATTTAGGGACTGATTTCCCAAAACAAATTTGCTTATATTAATCTGTTTCCACAAAGAGACACCGCTATTGCTTATAGAAAGATCTATTGAGTTAAATGGTGTATATGTGTTGAGACTTTTCTCCCCAATGATAGTGCAAACCTGGGGTAGACACAGAGTTACATCTAGTCCTTAGAATGTGAAATTAGATGTTTTTGTACCAGGTATTCTATTTACCTCTTCCATTTGTTAGTTTAAAAATGTGGCTGTTCTTTTTTTTTATCTTTAACAACGTGCTTTATAGGTAAGTGAGAGTTCAGTGTATATGAGGTAATCCTATAAAACAATAAAATTCATAGCTTAAAATCAGACACACACGTATTTTCTATATGTTCCTTCACTATTACTACCATGGAAGAACAAAAACAAAAAAATGATTACCATAAATCAATTGTTTCTCTATGGTTTTCTTCATTTAATCAGCTTGTTTGGTCTTTATTACCTGTGAGATTCTAGCCATCTCATTCTAGGACATTCACGAAAACAAAGATCCATTTTCCTTAATGGGACTAAAAATCTATTGGCAGTAACAGGAACAGAAGTCCTTATGCAGTTATGGGAATAAAAGCTGGTTCTCAATTATGGGAAGAAACGATTGTTCCCCTGGATTGGCAGTTCTTAAACACAGCATGAAGGAGAAAGGGTAAGAAAAGAGTAAATAGAATAGGAAGAGAATTGTATTACTAAGAATACTCTGAGCACACATTTCTACTTAACTGATGAATAAAATATTGAAAGATGCAAAATTAATTTAATTACTTCAAGAAGCAACTTTTCGTTCTTCAAATTTATCCTCAAGGGCCTTAATGTTTTATGACACCAAGTCAGCATCTGTGGCTCCTAGTCTGGCAGAAAGTTTTCCTACAGAGTATCTTTTAAAAATGGAAGTGAAGGGGACGACTGAAAATTCATTATAGTGACAGAGCTCTATGAGCTAAGAAATCAGCTGTCCCAACACTGAGTCAACCTCAGGCCTTGCGTGTCCCAATAGTAACCATCGGCAAAGTCAAGATTTTTCAGATAAAATGCCAACTTCTCTGCAAGAAAGTCCAGACTCTCTAGCAATATTGACTTACATCATTAATAATAACCAGTGTCGGGGAAAAGTGACCAGATATAGTAATTTAGATCTCACGCTTATAGAGAACATCCAGTTGTTCTACAAAGAAGAGTAGGATACAAAATGAGGAGAACCCTTGAAGACTCAGTTTTAAGTGTGATCCATTATGGCCCCAAAACTCATGATTAGAAATATATTCAAGGTACTTCACAAAATGGACTCACTACCACTTTAATAGTTTTTCCCATTTTCCCCTACACATGTACCCCCTTTCAGGCATAAATTTTCCTTATTAATACCAAGAAATAGCTGGGCATCTCTCCCCAACACATCCTTGGCTTTCCATTTCAGGAAATGGAATGTCTCAATATTTCAAAACCAAAGGGAAAATCCAATTTTCTGAAGCCAATTGCGACAGATCTAATCCAAATGAAACTACTCACATATCTAAATTCCCATGGTCTCGTCCTCTCTTTGGGCACTTAAGTATTTTCTTTAAAGTTCAATTTGTTTTATATGTTATTTCTAGTTTCCACCCGTAACTGTGTAGTCATCCTTTTAAGGCACTGGCATCCGCTTAATTCATCCTTGAACTCCCCTCAACACCTAGCACATCGCCAGGTCCCCACTTGGCATTTAATAAAAGTCAAATGAATTTTATAAACGGAGAAAGAAAGTGGTGAGAATTAGTGTAATTCTCTATATTGAAATTGTTCATTGGTGAAAAATCTGAAACTAAAACGTAGAATTCCATCTTGTGAGGTCAGTGCTCTCTCCAGTAACTAATGCTATTTTCCAGCACCACACAACTTTGCATGCATGCTCTTCAGTTCTAGTCCCCACTTACAAAAATGAGACAGCCAATGTTGCTGTTAATGACTGATGTGATTTATTTTTGATGTGATATAAATAAGACTTCTAACCTGTTACAGCAGAATGAAGGAGGAAGAATAATTGACCATGAAAGAAAATTACTCATCTATAACCATTTCATCACTGCAATAGCATGAGAGGATAATGAGCAAGGAGTAATGCAGAGTAGGTGACAATCACTAAGCAGTAGTGCAGTCAAGAAGAAATAACAGCAATATCAAAAGAACAAGAAGAAATAATTGGTATTGCATCCAGTCACTCAACAAACATGTAATAAGGATCTACTCTATACCAGTTAGTGTGATAAACAATTACAAAATAAAAAAAAGCTGACCTCTCTCTCCACTACCTCTATTAAGAAAGATGAAATCTTGGGGCGCCTGGGTGGCTCAGTTGGTTAAGTGACTGCCTTTGGCTCAGGTCATGATCCCAGAGACCCAGGATCAAGCCCCATATTGGGCTCCCTCCTCGGCAGGAAGCCTGCTTCTCCCTCTCTCAGTCCCCCTGCTTGTGTTCCCTCTCTGGCTGTGTTTCTCTCTGTCAAATAAATAAGATCTTAAAAAAAAAAAAAGAAAGATGAAATCTCATAAAGAAATGTATGTATAATAATAAATAAAACTGAAATCATAAAGGAGATTTAAAGAGCTTTGCTTGGGAGTGGCAGTATAGAGATATGGCTAGCCACACAGGCAGCTTGTTCTCACTGTGTTGCCTAATTTAATACAGCACCCAGCTCTCTGTGGGCACTTAATGACTAGCAGTTGGCAAATGGATAAATGCCAGTGGTTGGGGAAAAGAGATGAGTGTGTTATCTCCCTGATTGCCCCACAAACTGGTGTGGCTTGTGTGGGAGCCTCCTACACTGTGACAGCTACACAGTGACTCCTAGTGGTCACAAGTTGAACCTTTTGTTTAATTTCATTTTTTTAAAGATTTTATTTATTTATTTGACAGAGAGAAACACAGCTAGAGAGGGAACACAAACAGGGGGAGTGAAAGAGGGAAAAGCAGGCTTCCCACTGAGCGGGGAGCCCAATGCGGGGCTTGATATCAGGACTCCTGGATCATGACCTGAGCCAAAGGCAGATGCTTAATGACTGAGCCCCTGAACCTTATCTTTGATCATAGTATAATGAGTATGTAATTTAGTGAACTATAATATATATACCCACACACATTATATAAATTAGTATAATAACTAAAGCCATCACCTTTGCTAACAAACTTTAGTACTCATTTTGCTTAAAAGTAAAAAGTGTTCGAGTGCCTGGGTGGCTCAGAGGGTTAAGCCTCTGCCTTCACCTCAGGTCATGATCTCAGGGTCCTGGAATCAAGGCCTGCATCAGGCTCTCTGCTCAGCAGGGAGCCTGCTTCCTCCTCTCTCTGCCTGCCTCTCTGCCTACTTGTGATCTCTCTGTGTCAAATAAATAAATAAAATCTTTTTTAAAAAAAGCATTTTTAAAAAAAGTGAAAAGTGTTCTGCAAAGCACAATGATGCATGCTAGATGAACAATAAGTTCCTTTCCAATTCTGAGAGCCGGATTCAATTATTTTAAACTAACTTTTTAATATGGTCATTGTGGTGTTAAACTTAACGTGAAGCAGAATAAATAGAAAAGATGTTTATTATGAGAAATAAGCATTGTTGTCTTCAAGCTAATGGAAATGCCCTCCTTAGGGAAAGACATGGAATATTTCTTTGAGTTTTATCTAAAACTTAGAGGCATTTTTCTTGACTCAGAACAATTATAGCTTGGTAAGAGTTCCAAATTTTCCCAGTTACTTATAAAGCATGTATAGTCTCTTTTTTTATAAAGAAAAAGAACAATGGCTCATTATATGTTTGCATATCACTACAAAGGTATTTCCACTGATGTTTAATATTTCTCTATCAATAAAAATCACTATGCAGTAGGTCATTCTGGTATATTAGAACTTACTGAGTTCTATTCAGATCAACTCAAAAAACACAATCTGTGCCAACTATATGTGAAGCCTTAGCTAAGTACTGGGAAAAAAGATAGGTAAGACATAGCCCCTGCCTAGGAGGATCTTATGGTAGAGTGGGGAACAAAGACCTCACTGTCGCCCAGAAGCCAAAGGAAATGTGAAAAAAAATTGAAACTGGCAGTTAGATAAGGCATCATAGTTACAACGAGTTATAACACCAGTCTCATATGGTTCCCGCATCAAAGCCCCAAACCAGTCATTTCATAAGCAATTGTCATCTTCCATCCCATTCATAAAGGTTTTGGGAAGATGCTGACCTATGATTCTGCTGTTGTCAGCCCTCCTCTCACTTCTGCATACTAAATTAGACCAAGGCTCTGAAATCACATCAGACAGAAGAGAAAGGAGACAGGGGGAAAGAACAGTTAAGCTATATACCGAAATCTTTTGAGAAATGTGCTCTCAAGAGTGTAGCTAGAAAATTCAAGCCGCCAAATGCTGTATATTACCGTGTAAGTGCCAAGTGAAAAAGCACTGCATGAAATCAAATCCTAACACCGTCCTAAAACTAGACCCCTAAATCTCTATAGACATCTTTTCATGTAGACTGACCCCATACCCCCAGCGGTAGTAACTGATTGTTGCAGGGAAAACAGTCGAAAATAAGACTTTAAAAAAAAAAAAAAAAGCTCACTCTTCAAAATAGGAGGGGAGGAGGGGAGGAGATGGGGTGTCGGGGTGATGGATATTGGGGAGGGTATGTGTGGTGGTCAGTACTGTGTGTTGTGTAAGACTGATGAATCACAGTCCTGTCCCCCTCAAACAAATACATTATATGTCAATTTAAAAAATGGGTTGATGAAAATGAAATCCACAGCTTTGTCATTAGGATTAAAAATAAAATACACTACAAAAAGAAAAAAAACCTGTAGTGATACAGAGTTTCATAAACATGGACAGTCTAGGTGAGATATGTGGTCTTACTGTCCTCTATAAAAACTAAATAAACATAATCTATAAAATTTATAATGAAGGATAAAGCAATTCCACAGAGAACAGACCTATCTAGAATCATTGGGACTCCTTCCTTTATGGTGAGATATATGTTATTCTATGTCACCTCCAGGATTGTCATCACATGTGTGTCTCTTTGAGATAATATTCTGAAGGTCTTCATATTTGGTTGCAAATGACTTATAACAAATATTATTTTCAATTTTCTAATCTTATTTCAATGAATCTTGACACACCACAAAACAACCTAGCCTATAGTCATGAGCACATTGTTTAAAAAGTAATTTATAATTTCTAAGTAATAAAAAACTAAAACATACATCATTAATATGTTAACTAAATAAAAATGTAAAATAATTTGACAATACCAGTTAAAATGAAGAGCAACTTATTTTATATTTTATACAATTGTGTGGTTTTTATGTAATGAAATAAAAAATTACACATCAAATCAAAATTATATTTAAGTTTAAGGAAAGATGAGAAAAAATAAGTAAATGGTTTTATGCATCTAAAACTAGAAGTGAATGGTCTTTTCTCCACCATCAATGTTTAACTTAGCTATTTTTATCTAAGATAAAATAGATTAACTTAGATAATTTCTGTTATAATTAAGGAGTTTGGAAACAAAGGCCACCCATAGAGTCCAGCTAAGGAGTCTCTTGTGTATTTTCTTTTTCTTCTAGATGTTCTTTCTTCCATTTTTCCTATTGGCATCACATGGGAAAACTGCAAGAACACTTATATGTTAGACACTCTTTTTCTTTTGTTTCTCAGAAAGAAATATCCTATTTTGTACTTTTTTTTTTAACCATCCCTACTAGATAAGTCTGAGTCACCCGTGAGGAGGCAGGATGGGTAGTTACCCAAAGCATGAGTACCTAAAGACATACTGTGTATTCCATCTTCTTTTAAAAATGGTTCTGGGGCGCCTGGGTGGCTCAGCTGGTTAAGCGACTGCCTTCGGCTCGGGTCATGATCCCGGAGACCCGGGATCGAGCCCCACATCGGGCTCCCTGCTCGGCGGGAAGCCTGCTTCTCCCTCTCCACTCCCCCTGCTTGTGTTCCCTCTCTGGCTGTGTTTCTCTCTGTCAAATAAATAAAATCTTTAAAAAAAAAAATGGTTCTTGCTAGCCTCATATTAGGAAAACAAAAAAAATACCATTATGGTAAAAGACAATGTATAGGCCATCTGGAAATTGTTCCACCATGAGACACATAGACTACTACGTACTGCAGTCCATGTGAATGTATAAAAACCATAAATTATTAACTATATGAAGTGCATATAATGGAAAACTAAAATTTTTTTAAAAAGACAAATGTAGGCAAACCATTTCTAGAACAGTGAAGTTAGCCTGAAATGAATAAATTTGGGAATTCTTAAGGTCAACCTACCAAGACTCCTAAATGACGTGGCTTCTTCTAAACTGATGACGTCCCGGCCAAGCAATATATCTTTAAATTTTCCCTCTTTCTCCACAACCGAAAACCCAGTAACTAAAGAAAACTAACAAACAAGCAGAAAGAGACAAAATGTTTCTAAAGAAAATAAGGAATTTGATCAACAACACTGACATCAAGCCACAAAATGTTTGTTTATGGCCCTCCATATCCTTTCCATTAGAACAGTCCAGGACATTTTAGAAACCCAAGCTATGGGGCACCTGGGTGGCTCAGTTGGTTAAGCGACTGCCTTCGGCCCAGGTCACGATCCTGGAGACCTGGGATCGAGTCCCACATTGGGCTCCCTGCTCAGTAGGAAGCCTGCTGCTCCCTCTCTCACTCCCCCTGCTTGTGTTCCTTCTCCAGCTGTGTCTCTCTCTGTCAAATAAATAAAATCTTAAAAAAAAAAAAAGAGAGAAACCCAAGCAATAAGGTTTAGCAGTTCTGAATCCCCATTTTATTATTTAAATGCAGGCAGAAATCCAACAGTAGTAATTCTAGGTAGAATAACCCAAATTGTATCAGAAATTGGGCCATTAGTTTCAGAAGAACATATATTTTCAGAAAACAATTTATAAAAGACTATAATTTTCAGGTCACTTTCCACTATATTAAAATTAATACTTAGCTTTAAATAACTCATCTTCAAACATGTTTTAAAATCTATCTTACTGGGGCACCTGAGTTGCTCAGTTAAGCGGCTGCCTTCAGCTCAGTTCATGATTGCAGGGTCCTGAGTTTGAGCCCCAAGAGCTCCCTACTCAGCAGGGAGCCTGCTTCTCCCTTGCCCTCTGCCCCTCCCTCAGTAGTGCTTTCTCTCTCTCTCTCTCTCTAATAAATAAATAAAATCTTAAAAAAAAATTCTTATTAAAATTTCATGCAAACATTTTCTAAATTTTCTCAAACTATTGCCAGCCACTCCTCCCCTGAACAGTAGGAGCCAACATGGAAGGTGTGCAACTCAACAACTAAAGCCTCTTCTTTATATTTAAAACTGCTTAATGACCGTCATGTCTGTTTATCAAAGAAGTTTTTTCTCACACTTTCTGCCCTTTACCTCTTCCATAAATGTTTTGAGAAGTTCTCAACACACAAATCTGTACAACTAAATCTGTAATCCAGTTGCAAATGCATTAAAGCTTGAGATCATCAATCAAACAAAAGACACACAAAGGCAAGCACAAATTACCAAGTCAGTACAAAAGTAAAATCTTCAGATGCATCAAAGGAATGGAGAGCTAAACCAGGGACCTTCACGCCAATGTCCCAATTCCTGATCCCATTTCAATCTTCTATTTGTTGTTGTATTAAAAAAAAAAAAAAAAAAAAAGGACACGTTGTTCCCTTGTATTCAAGTCATATCAAGGATCTACCACAACAAACAGATCCAGATGGAAAAACCAAAATTGTTCTCCAGTTCACACTACAGAATGGACAAAAGGGCTTAGGTTTAATATCCACTGCTACATAAATAAGTCTCTTAGGTACCCTTGCATTCTTCAGTTGAAAAAATCTTTTATTTCAACATGTGGAAGATTCGGTCACATTGGGCTGTTATTTGTAATAGGTCTTGCCCTTTCTTTCTCCTACAATACTCCATAGAGTGATGAGCAAATGCATTCCCCTTACAGTTAAAGACTTTGGAAATTAAAACTATTTACCCAGAGGTAGATAAGTAAGATCTCACTTTATGAAAGCTCTCCAGATGTCTTTACGTCCGCCTCTTTCCCTTGAGGCAAAGGAGAACCAATGAGAGAAACCCTGATACTTTCAATAATTCTCTTTCTGTCTGGCAGTTCTTCCTGCAAGAGTCAGGGTCTGTGTAGGATGCTGCTCGTAGCTGTCTTGGCAGCCGGGTGTTCCCCGTCGCACGCATACTGTGACGACTCAAACATTTTGTCTCTTCTAAGCTCAATAACTACTACTGAATGTAAACTTAGTTGCTTCGACATGGGCAATCATAGCAGGCGGAGAAATTTCAATTAAACAAACCATGCTCTTTTCCAAACACTCCCTAAGGCCAGATCCTCAGGATCAAACATAAATGTCATTTCAATCACTCTAAATACATTGCTAACACGTGCAAAAAAAGCTAAAGTAGTCATCTTTTTTTTCAAGCTGAATGATCTATCAATAATAATACCTTATTGTTGCTTAAGCACCTCCTCCAGGGATTTCAGTATGTTTGATCTACCTTAGGGAGGATATAGGCAGAGCTCATATTGTATAAATTTAAGCAACTACACTTAGAAATCAAGTAGCAACCAAGAAGAGTGAGGCAGGAGTGAATCCAGTAACACACACACACACACACACACACACACACACACGAGAGTGACTCTGGAGTGTTAGATAGAGAAGAGCCAGCACACTTGAACAAGCAGAAAGGATAGACCGAAGCCAATTGCACATGTCCTTTTCCATTGGTAAACAGGAAAGCTGTGTTCCCATTGCTCAGATGGGTACTCAGATGATCTCAATAGTATTGGAAGCTTTGAGACATGAAGACAAACAATAAATTTAAATCCAACTTTTATTTCCTCTTCACAAAGACTCAGCCTGTCTTTCTTAAAGCATAGAATAAATGTATGTTTTAATTTCACTTGAAATTCATTGGTGATTCTTGGGTGCAAAAATAATAGTAGTAAACACAATTTATCCAATTGTAAAGCAAGACAGGCTATTGGACCATACTTTCCCCAATCCTCCCATTCGTAAAAAGAAAACTGAGATCTAAATGGGTAACATGACTTGCTCCAGACTATATAAAGAATAAGAGACAGAATTAAAACAGGAACCTAGATCCCTGATATTATGTTCTTTCTACTACTCCTCATGGTGACTCGTAAACAAAGCCTGCCTTTATAAGTTTAGTATTTCCTCCATTGTGATATCAGGCAGTGAAGAATCAAGGAATAATTAAAAGTGAAAAATTTAGAAAGAATAAAATATCAATAAATATTCTGACTTTCTGGGTACATTGGAGAAATTCATTCCAGTATTTAGGGAATGTTGTTGGTTAATACCATTACTCTTTATTATACAACATCATTCCTCCTGATTCTTAAATTTAGACACATAAAAACATTCCACAAACATAAGATTTGTTATTTGAAACAAACTTCTAGGTTATGCTAATTTTATGTTTTTTAACTCTTCTATGTCATGTAAGAAACTTGAGACTAATCCAAATGTTTCCCCTTTCCAAAGTACAAGTTTCTTCTTGTTTTTGTTTTGTTTTATTTTGTTTTTTTAATTTAAGAACTTTGTTAACAGGTGCTTGCATTTGGTTGACCTTTGGGGGAAAAAACAGCTGTAAATTTTTATTCCAAATTAAAAATGAGGTTCTTAAAAAAAAAAAAAAAAAAAAAGTAACTTGACCAGACAGGAAACAGCTTAAGAAGTCAGCCCCGCCCTGCTCAGCATCTGGAGCTGAGGAGTTCTGGCTGGTGGATGCTGCTTTCCTCTCTTTGCCATCTTGTGGTTTGGGGTTTTCTGGGCATCTGCTTTGGTAAGTGAAGAGGTGTTGGTACCGACAATGAGGCACTATCTGATGTCTGATCTCGTAGCCCTGATTTTTCTTATCTTCTTTGTTGCCTTTGTCTATAGGCTTTTGGGTGAGGAGCGCCCCTGCAGAACCCTGGTCTGTGACCTCGGTAGCGGGCTGTGTCGCTGGCCGGCATTGCTCTGCGGCACCCTGCTGTCCTCATCCTGCATCACTTCTTCCGCACCTGAAGACAGGAGCACCCCCGTGGTGGGGCCCAGGGGGCCTCTGTGAAGGGGACACGGTGGCCCGCGGTGGGGCTAGTCCGGCACTGTTGGACCTGGCCTGTCGCAGCTCTCTTCCAATCCCTCACTCTTGCCATTCTTCTGGTACCTGGTGCGTAGTTGCGTCCGCATTCCCTGCAAGGAGCCGAGCCTCTACCCTGTTTAGGGTCCGCTGCATATTAACTGCCTTGCCCGGGCACTCTACTGCAGCATTTGCTGCTCCGCCGCCAAGTCCTACCCTGCCAAGGCACTTCCTGGGGTTCTTCTTTATGGCGGTCTGCTCTATATACACATCTTCCTTGGTGTAATTTCTGTGGATGAGACCATATCCGTTTCTGACCTGGAAACCATTTTACCGTTCCCAAATCGTCCTGCAGCTCAACCTGTTGTTCCCGCCTCGGTTCCCTCCACCACAACACTAAGCGCTGGGCTAGCCAGTGTTGAGGCAGGGCTGAAAGTCCGCGGACCCTGACAGTGCCTGCGGTGACCGGCACGGGGGGGGGGGGGGGGGGGGCTGGGTGGCCCTGCTCCCCGCGCTAGGTGTGAGGGCTGCGGCCTGCCAGACCAGCCCGGCTGCTCAGAGCTCTCTGCTGTCTGCTCTTTGTTCCTGTTGTTCCTGCTCCCACCACCAACCGAACTCTGCAACAAGTTTCTTAAAAGGCCATCACATTGGAACAATGGCCTAAAAATAACGCCTCATTTCATTTTTCAGAATTTGTACTAAGTTGGAGATAAACTATGGCTTCCTAAAGGAATAGAGGTGAGTTTTAACTAATAAGGACTGTTAGTTGTGGAAACATGTATAGTCTTATAAATAAGGACCATTTCATATTAATTTGTTTATTGAATACTAGAAAGCCTTTAGGGTAATTAGTTTTTTGTAACACTGAGACAGAACCCAATTCTGATAAGAGTTATTCTATAATTTCTGTCTTCTGTTCAACCTGTATTAAAACCTTCAGGGAAATAAAATTTCTAACGACAACTGTGTTTGGCCTTTCAATATATATTGAATTTAAAATCACATTCAATACTTGAGCCTTCTAGGTATGTTATGTAAATTTTATTTTTCAAGAAAACTTGGAGTGGTTGTTCCAACATAATGAATCAAATGCAAATTTTTCTGTTGAGAATATATCTGTGAATTTTAGAGACATTATGGTTTCCCTGAGGCACATTTATTATAGTTGTTGAGGCCTAGAAATTTGCAGTGTCTTACATTATAGGGGAAGAGGAGACATAACTGTTTTTATTTCCTACTACTGTGTAAAATAGTGTACTGAGCTCTTTGTAAACATAGTATCTTTCTAACAGCATATTTTGTTCTTAGTGATGATGTATTTTGCAAACAAAGCCTTTAAGGATAACAGGTTTTCCAGACTGAGAATGGAAAGCAGGCTTGATGTCTAACTTGAAAGTAACTATGATAAAAGGTCAGCAGAGATCATCAATATCTGATGATTTCTCATCTGTGCCTCACAAGGCAATTTCAATCCAACAAATATATATTGACAGCTTACTCCATAGTGAGTCAAACTCAATTCTGGGTTATTACCAGTTTCTGTTCACATGCTCTAATAAACAAATTCCAAAATAGCCCAATTGTGGAGATGCCTGGTCTAGGCAGAGGAAGGAAGAGTCATGGTAACTATATCTGACTTCCCACACCAAAAAAGGAAAACAATATAGCTCTTCCATTTTTAAAGAGTCCTACAGAGTAAATTTTGTTGACTGTCAAAATGCAGGATTATATTGTACTAACTGGCCAAAAAGTAAAAAAATTGGGGGGAGACTTTTGGTTTCATGTGTTCTTTTGGATGTTTGGAAATTACAGTGACAGTGCTTGTGAAAAAAACTGAAGGTTCTCCTTTCTTCTTAAAGATTTTGTCATTTCTTGGGACATCCGGGTGGTTTAGTCAGTTAAGTATCTGCCTTCAGCTCAGGTCATGATCCTAGGGTCCTGGAATCAAGTCCCACATTGGGATCCCTGCTCAGCAGGAAGTCTATTTCTCCTTCTGCCTGCCGCTCTCCCTGCTTGTGGCGCTCTCTCTCTCTGACAAATAAATAAAATCTTTTTTTCTTTTTTTAAAAATTTTCCATGTTCTATATTTTTAAGACAAAATCCATTAAAACATCAGAAAAAAATCTTGCTGTTTCCCTTGAAAAAAACATAAAGAGCAAATAAGCATATTTTCTTGTGTGCTCAAAGAGCTTAAAACAAGAATGAGTTTCACAAGTGGAAAGGAGAGTGAATGAGAAGAAACCCAAGAAAACCGACTCACCCATCTCATGTCACATTCTCAGTAAGTGAACAAGTCACGGAAATAAGAGCTTGACGGTGGCCACATTCTCATTACAGATCAGTTTTTAAGTGGATAGAACACGGGATTAATAAAGGGCCTGCTGATAACAGCCATTTGGGCATGAGAAAGTCTTTTGGCTGAAATACACTGATTAAATATTAATGAAGATCCTCTCTGTGCATATAACTCTGACAGATACTATTACAGGATATCTGTTTATTAAGGAAAATGCCTTAAAAACAGAAGTGCAAACAGTTGAACGTGGAACTCAAATTATAATTACTATCTAAATTTATCTCTATCCGTCTTACTGGGATAAACCACAGAAAACAAAAATGGAATAAGAAACATCAACTTGTGTCCAAAACTGAACATCAGTTCATCTGTTGGTCCCAGAGATGAAATACAAAACATAATTTTAGTTTTATACTTAGGTATAAGGTAATTCCATATTGTCCAAAGGTAGGTCAGTTATTTAACATATGGTGATTTTTATAAAAATAATTGCCTTCTTACATATTATATTTTAAAGAGTTTACTGTGAAAATGAATGTCTCTGACATGAGTCTATCCTCTGAATAATAAGGCATAGCTTGGAAAACATGTGAATGGTCAATAAAATTCTATATATAATGTTGTAATCTTTTAAATGAATTCTAAACAAAATCAATAATATTTTTTTTCCTTACTTTAACAGTAATCCAAGTCCTTTGGAAATTCCAAATACAGGGTAAATAAACATATTGAATGTCACAAAAATACATTATTTTTAATTGTTTCCAAGAAATTTTCTTGAATTTCAATGTCTCACACTATACTACACAGGACCACATTTGATTGAGTGAAGTTATAATAATGGAAACATCATTAAACCAAATCATAGCCACAGATCAATAAGCCAGATGTGGAACTGTCTCAGTGTGAGATGTCAGAGGATATTATCACATGATCAAATTTTTTTAAATATCTGTTGAGTATCAATCCTGTGCATATCTTTGACTTATATGGAAAGTATATAAAAATCAAAATTTTGGGGCACCTGGGTGGCTCAATGAATTAAGTGTCTGTCTTTGGCTCGGGTCATGATCTCTGGGTCCTGGGATCAAGCCCTACATGGGACTTCCTGTTCAGCAGGGATCCTCCTTCTTTATCTCTCTCTGCTGCTCCCCTAGCTTGTGTTCTCTCTCTCTCTCTCTCTCTCTCTCTCTCTCTCTCTCTCTCTCTCTCATTCTATCTCTCAAATAAATGAAATCTTAAAAACAATTAGGAAAAAATCAAAGCTTTATACAAAACATAAAAATCAAAGACAAAAGTTTTGACCTTGAGGAGCTTATGGTTTAACGTGAAGGGTATGCATAGCTGTTGGGAGAACTATACACTCTGAGATAAAGACAGTTGTTACCAGTCCTAGAAGACGAACTTCAAGAGAAGATCTTGAGATAAATGGTTACAGGAGTTGGGATAAAATTAGCCCAATGTGGAGGAAACAGAGGCAAAATCTGCATCCCTTGAATGGAACCAGCTTTCAGAGACTATTCGTAAATACACAGCAAACATAACAGATGGCACTTGTAGGCAAGAGTAGAATGGACAGACACAATGATAGTGTGTGTCATGAGCTGGAACATCAAAAAATCTGTTCAAAGATTACATGAAGAACAGAAAGAGAACTCATCTGATTCCAGTACTCTTCATAAGAAACAATTGCAGATCAGAGAAAAATATATGAAGTTGGCTGCCATGTATTTAAATTTTAAAAAATGACAAAGATAAAATGACACATTGTTAAAGAAGAAGAAGAAGAAGAAGAAGAAAAAGAAAGAAAGAAAGAAAGAAAGAAAAAAGAAAAGAGAAGAGAAAATAAAATAAAATAAAGGAAAAGAAAAGAAAAGAAACAGTTGCAGAAAGAGGTAGGCAAGAAGTACCCAGTATTGGTCTCCCAAAGACCTTATGTCCTAAGGACAGAGATGAGAATGGAAACTACAAGAAGTGGGAAGGAGCTGTTCCCACTGAATGAGCTTCAAGAAGAAGGTATTTTTTTTTCAACTGAGACTTGATTTAGAGTTCCACACAGGTAATAAGTTTGAGAAGAACATGCAAGTGCCCATAAAAGTCAGGTGTGTCAGAAATATATTGTGAGAGCAGAGTCAGTAGCTGCAGGCCAGTGAAGGGGCAAGAATGCTGCGCGGGCTCATCACATGGGGAGCTGGAAGCCAAGGACAGGGCATGGTTGCAGGACACACAAAGTTGACAGGTGCAGAGGTGGCCCATGTGGTTGGGAGATTTATTGTTACAAAGTAGTAAATTGAGCTGATAACTCTGTGTGTGTGGTACATGTACCTGTGGAGAAAAAGAAACAGAAAGGAAAAAGGGAGCAGTTTTCTCACTGTTGGAGAAGGATTTACACACACACACAGAACAGAAGGAAAAGAATCTTCAGAAGAGTTTAAATAAGAGATATTAGGGGGTGCCTGGGTGACTCGGTTCCTTAAGCACTCAGCTCTTGATTTTAGCTCAGGTCATGATCTCATGGTGGTGGGATCAAGCCCAGTGTTGGCTCCTCACTGCGCGTGGAGCCTGTTTAAGATTCTCTCTCTCCTTCTGCCCCTCGTCCCACCATGTACACTTGCTCTTTCCCTCCCTCTCACTCTCTCAAAAAAAAAGAGAGAGAGATTAGTATGAACTCTTTTTTTTTTTTTTAAAGAATACACAGCTAGGGGAGTGGGGGGATAGGAGAGCCTGGTGGTGGATACTGAGGGCACGTATTGCATGGAGCACTGGGTGTGGAACATAAACAATGAACACTGAAAAAATAAAATATAAAGTCAAAAAGAAAAAGAATACACAACTACATAAAGAATACACAGAGATGGGCACCTGTAGGTGTGTGAATATATATACGTGTATTCCCTAGTTCTGTTTTCTGAGATGTCCTTGAAGGAATGCCATCCCCAAAACTATGAACACATTAAGTTCTTAGATCTTGATTTCTGAATACAATCCTACTTAAAATGAATCAGAGCTTTTTGGGAAAACGGCTGATCCCAAGGCTGGGATGAAGCAAAAATATGATAAACCTAAGTTACCTTCTTATGCCACATAGTAAGAAAATGCAAAAAGACATGAGTTACCTTCAAGGGGTCCAATCTATGACAATTTACAGCAAAATAGATAACAAAAGTAATGGATTACTAACTCATTGAACAAAGTAGGAATTTGTAAGTCCACATAAAATAAACTAAGAAGATAATAAAATAACAATAAAGTCCATATAATATAAACAAATAAATGAATAAATAAATAAAAAGGAAAAGCTCTCTCTTACAAGGGAATGACCACTAACAAATGAAAACAATTAGAATGTCACCCATTTGACAACCATTATAGACTGGTGGCTAATTCTGGAGAAAGTCATCAGTGGATGCTAAGTTTGGTCAGTGGTTTGATAAGTAACAATAAAGTAATGGAATAGCAGACTTTCTACTAAAAGAAAACTAAAAAAAATTAGAAGGGATAAATAGAGATGCCTGGTATCCAGTGACTTGACCAATTGATTAAATTAATATTGCCAGTGGTAGGACAACTCTATTTATATGCCTATGTTATCATGAATTGAGAAGAGCCTGGCATCATTTCTGTGTTATTTCTTCCCAGAATGCATGGCCTGAGTATGGTAGGAAAAGCATCATTTAGACTCATGTTGAGATTATCAGAGTCCTAAGAGACAAAGAAACATTGAGGAATGTTCAGTCTGAACAAAACTGAAAGGACATGACCACTAGATGAAAAATAGTTTTCTGGAGCATGAAGGGAAAAACAACATTGTTGGAAACTAGTGGAATTTAAATGCTTTCTGTTAATTGGATGTTAGTATTGTGTCATTGATTTCCTGATTTGGAGGTTAGTGTGGATGTATTATAAGAGAGTGTTCTTGTTTTGGAGAGGTAGACACTGGAATATTTAGGGGTAATGGGGCACCATAGTTGCAACTTACTCTCCAATGGTTAGACCCATGACAATGGGTATGTACAAATAGCAAGGAAGGCCAATTAGATCACAGACTGAATCTTGGAAAAGAGGATGAGAGAGTTCTTGGTACTATTCTTGCAGAGTTTCTGTAGGTTTGAAATAACTTCAAAATAAAGTTTAAAAAAGAAATGTGACATTATATTCTATGACTCGATTTCATTTCTGTGTTGAGCCACATTTACTGAAATGACAGAAAATGAATCACAGTAAATTCTAGGTTTTCCCTTCTCCAAGGATGTGTGTAACTTGGTGAGGAAGGATGGGAAGGCAGACATGGTGTCGGGGTATGGAGGAGAATGACTCCTAGGCTTTGACTCACCTCACCAGGCTAGTCTGGACTGAGGAGTCCTTCACCCCACCTGGCTATCTTGACTGTTTCTATGGTTACTGCCTCTGGAAGTCCTCCCTTCCTGTCTACACATGCCATTCATCTCGTGTGGTTTCCCTTCCCTCTCTTCACTAGGCTCAGTGGACAAGAATCTCTTTCCTACTTCTAAGCTGTGGCAAGCGACCTCTGTGAAACTATGCCCTACTTGACCCTTCTCCCTTAAGCATCTACTTTGGTCACTTTCTACACATCTCTGCTCATGTCATCTTCAATCACCCAGCCCTGGTTCCAGGGAAATAAGGGGAGAGAGAAGGTTCAGTCTGGACTCTTACCCTTAACGTTACTTCCTGAGCAGTAACTCAGGTGAAACTCTTTAATGGATTCAGATTTGAGGAGAGACATTTTCTCTTCTATTTTCAACACTGAATTATTTTTCATTCCTTAAGGTAAACACAAAGTCAAGTATCTACTTGTGAAGGTAGGAGAATGAAGGATGTTAATGGAGAATGTGGGGTTAGTTAACATGTCAGAATTGGAGTTAACCAAGTGATACTCATTCTGGGACCTCAATTTGAAAACCAGTGGTCTAACCTAACATTGTCCAGAAAACAGTTTTCTGGGTTTATTGGTAAATTACAGAAAGTTCTGGGTTTGGGGATTGACCAGATCCATGTCTTAACTCCTGGCATTGCTTCTTACTGGCTCTGTTAACCTAATGAATTCACATTCCAATAATCTTTTACTTTTACCAAATTTACCAAAACATAGTTATATAATATAGCACTATTTTCCTGAGGGATTGAATGTAAATGTTATTAATGGACAGAATGTTTGTATCCCTAAAATGTATTTGTTAAATTCTGAGCCACAGTGTGATGCTATTAAGAGATGGGGCCTGTGGGAGGTAATTAATTTGGAGCTCTCATTAAAAAAAAATTAGTGACTTTATAAAAAGACACTAAAGAGTTTGCTTCCCTCGCTCTGCTCTTTCCATCCCATGAGGATACAACGAGAAGTCAGCAGTCTAAAACCTGGAAGAGGATTCTCACAGAAGCCAACAATGCTGGCCCCGTAGCAGCCTCATTCTTCCAAACTTTAGAACTGTGAGAAATACATTTCTCTTTTTGATATAAGCCACCCACTCTATGGTACTTTGTTAAAACAGCCTGAATACACTAGGTCAAATGTCATGTTGAATAAATGAACTGAAGGGTTTTGTTTTTCATAGTTTCATCATAACAATGTAGTGTGCTTACTTTGTGGTTTTTCATAATTAGAAAAATAATAAAAGAAATCCCTAACTTTCATATAGATGGAAGCCATAAGTGAAGCGTTTACTGGGGAGAAGGTCCATTGCTTCCGTGGACGATGAACTGTGTAATGGCTTTGAGGAGCAGAGGGGTGGTCTGTTCAGGTATCTGGGTAAAGGGACCTGCAAAGCACCCACATCATTTTCAAATGCAGACACACTGATACCCAGCTCAAACCACATGATCAAGCTGTGGGTACTAGACACACATCGCAGCAGTCAGCCAGACCATTGGACAGATTCCTGTAAAGGCATCTTTCCCTTCATGGGAAGGGTCTTGTGAATCACAAGTCTAGGTACAGTTTCATTCATAAAACAGCAAAGACTGTAGAAAAAATGTCAATCCAATGAAATAGGCAATTTTAATATAACCTCTAGAATATTATGATGTATGCCTCAGTTCATCAATCAGTTCAGGGTTGTGCAAAGAAATAGAACGAATTAGGGCCACCTGGTGGCTCAGTCAGTTAAGCGTCTGCCTTTGGCTCAGGTCATGATTCCAGAGTCCCAGAATCAAGCCCCACATCAGGCTCCTGCTCCACAGGGAGCCTGCTTCTCCATCTCTCTCTGCCCCCCTCTCTGCTTGTGCACACACACTCTTCTCTCTCTCTCTTAAATAAATAAATAAATAAAAGCTTAAAAAAAGAAATAGAACAAATTACACATTTATTATATAGAGATAGAGGCAGAGATACAAGGAAAAGGAGACAGAGACAGATAGACAGATGGAGAGATTTAGTTTATGGAATTTACTTCTGTGATTGTAAGGACTGTTAAGTCCAAAATCTAAGGCAGGAAAGTAGGCTGCAAACTCAAGCAAGAGTCCTGTGTCACAATCTTTTTTTTTTTTTAAGATTTTATTTATTTATTTGACACAGAGAGAGATCACAAGTAGGCATAGAGGCAGGCAGAGAGAGAGGAGGAAGCAGGCTTCCTGCCAAGCAGAGTGCCCGATGCGGGCCTTGATCCCAGGACCCTGAGACCATGACCTGAGCCAAAGGTAGAGGCTTTAACTCACTGAGCCACCCAGGAACCCCCTGCATCACAATCTTGAGGCAGAATTCATTCTTCCCCAGGAAACCTAAGTTTCTGCTCTTAAGAACTGATTGGGGAGGCCCATGCATATTCCCCATGGTGATCTTTCCTAAAGGTAGCTGACTGTAAATATTAATCACATCTGCAAAATACCTTTATATCAACATCCAAACTAGTGTTTGACCAAAACACTGGACATCATAGTGTCGCCAAGTTGACACATAAAGTGAATCATCACACTTGGTGTCTTTCAAAATTTTTGAAATTCTCAAAAAATTATTTTTGAAAAGAGGATGTGAAAACACAAAGCTGATGATATAAAATTACTATCCTATGTTTGCACTTCAGAGGCATACAAATATACGTACATACTAGACTCTAAAACATATCCAAAATTATACTCAGAAATTCATGACTTGTTGATAAAATACATTGTTCGAATACATATATATGACTGCGGTTTACCCAATTCTGACCTCTAATCCTCAAGACTAACAAGGAAAGGCAATTTTTTTAAAAAGTAAGTTAGTTTGGGAAATAATGGAAGAGTTTACAAAAAAGAGAGCAAGAGAGATGAAATAGAAAAGATGATAAAACAGAGGCTTTAAAATAAAGGAAGAGGACTTTTATTTAAATCTGTACAAGTAATGACTCCAGTTTTATTTGAAAAATTGGCCAGGATGCCATAGCTAATTACAGTGAATTTGACTTCAAGGACAATCAGAATGTGTCCAAACACACTGTTTAAAAAGAGATACTAACTTCATAGGCAATAATAGAGAGAGATCTCATTGGGGCACCTAAGTGGCACAGTTGGTTAGTGACTGACTTTTGGTTTCAGCTAGAGTTGTGATCTCCAGTTGTGAGATAAAGCCCGTGTGGGGCTCTGCACACCCAGCCCAGAGTCTGCTTGGGAGTCTCGCTCTCCCTCTGCTTCTGCTACTCCCCTCCACATAAATCTCTCCTTAAAATAAATAAATAAATCTTAAAGAAGGAAGAAAGGAAGGAAGGAAGGAAGGAAGGAAGGAAGGAAGGAAGGGAAAGAGAAGGAAGGAAGAGAGAGAGAGAAAGAAAGAAAGAAAGAAAGAAAGAAAGAAAGAAAGAAAGAAAGAGAAGAAAGGAAGAGAGAGAAAGAGAAGAAAGGGAGAGAGAGAAAGAGAAGAAAGGGAGAGAGAGAAAGAGAAAAAAGGAAGAGAGAGAAAGAAAGAGAAGAAAGGAAGAGAGAGAGAAAGAAGAAAGGAAGAGAGAGATAAAGAAAGAAAGAAAGAAAGAAAGAAAGAAAGAAAGAAAGAAAGAAAGAAAGAGAAAGAAAGAAGGAAAGGGACCTAATTTTTAAAAATTATTGCAGGAACAGCACAACTAAAAGATCCTATGTGTAGAAAAATAAGGGATCTAAACGAAACATAAATTCAAGACACCAGTATAAGTCTTTTCACTTTGCAAACCTGCCTCTCTTCTCTCAGCCCTTGTTCTTCCTCTAACCCTGTTTATCTCCTTTATACATGACATTCCCTTTAAAGTTAATGAGGTTGGAAAGAAATCATGCAGTGAGCATTTGAGGGGGAAAAGGTGGGAAGGTTCAGCTTAATTCACCATGAAGATCAGCTACTTTTTGTCCATAGCCTAATCACTTTCCATTCTTGCATATGGAAAAACATCTTCAGTATGTTTTCCACAAATTAATTGGTTTGGCTTAATTCCAGCAGAGCACTTCTTCTTTTTAAGTAGGTTAAATGACTTGAAATTTTAAGCTTTTACAGAATAATTTAAATATTTGACTTATGGAAATGGCTTTCTTTACAAGTTCATATAATTACATTTTACTAGCAAAAACGTGGGGGGAAAAATGTTTCTTGAGTTTTCTCCTCAGAATTTAACTTTAAATGCCAGGACCTGAGGTAAAAGAAAAAGAAGAACAAAGAAAAGAAGAGAAGAGAAGAGAAGAGAAGAGAAGAGAAGAGAAGAGAAAAGAAAAGAAAAGAAAAATCCTTACAAATTAGTAATTATTCAAAGAAAAGTTGCAAATGGAAGAGGAAAATAAGGTATCAGGCATAAATTGAAGCACAGCTGATGAATCTCAGGTTTTTCTTCCTGATCCGGTGGTTATGTGACAGAGCACACATGTGATTCAGCCCTTCAGAGATTAAAATAAAGCATAATTGTTTAATCAACTATTTTCTTATAACATCAGTAAATTGTAAATAAAGAGAACTCTGTCTTGGATGATAGCATTGCTTAAAATATGTTTGTCATCTGATTTACATACTCTCCTTTAATTTGTCCCTGTAAAATAGGCTGGACAAATAGATTATACTGACCTAATTTTATAAACTGGAAACTAATCTTTAGTAAACTAATCACCTTGACTTAGAAACTTCACAGATGTAAAAGTGAGACCAAGATTTTGACTTCTGACTGAAAATGTTCTTTGCCGTACTCTGGGTGCCTTTTGTTTTATGTTGAGCTAACATTCCTGAAGATTTTACGCTACAAGATAATTAAAGACAAATACCATGTAAAGTCTCTGACATGCGCAATCTGAAATAGTTAAAACACAAACATGAAAGCAGAGAGTAAAATGGTGGCTACAGGGTGTGGAGGGAATGAGAGAAATGTTTAAGGATACATACATGAAACCAGTAAGTAATTATGTCCTGGAGACCTAATGCATAGCGCAACGATTATAGACAACAAAACTGTATTATAGACATTAAACTTGCTAAGATTAGATCTTAATTGTTCCCAACATTAGAAGAAACGATAGTTATGTGATGTTATAGAGGTGTTAGTTAACATTACCATGGCAATCATCTTGCAATATAAATGCATCAAATCAATATGTTATACACCTTAAACTTAAAAGAATGTATGTCAAATATATCTTAATAAAACAATTTTATTAAAGTAAAAAGTTAGAAAGGGATAACTATGGGCCAGATACGCTAAATTTATTAATTCATATAATTCTCATATCTGTTCCATGAGGAAGATTATGGAACTCAGATTAGAGCCCACAGTCACTCAGCTTGCTAATGTCAGAGCTGAGCTTTTGCAAAACCTCTAAAGGGAGGTCAGGGGTACCCAATTAGGTGTATAGTCTCATTCTTATATCATTTTCTGAAAAAGCATGGCATCAATAGAAATTGTAGCACAAGTGGAAAGATGTGAGGGGAAGAGAGACTAACATTTATTGTCCAATTTTTGGACTAGCTGTAGGGTTTTCCCTTTATTCATTTGACTCATTCAGTACTTAGCCACAAAAAATATTGTACTATTCCATTTACTCATCACAAATACTCTGTAGGATAGGCACTGTTCCATTTGACAAATAAGAAAACTGAGATACAGGGTTGGTCAATAATTTGCCTAGTATCAGAGTCAGGATTGAACTCCTACTGAAATTCAACCCTAAAATCATAATATTTTCACCTTGGCATTCCTGCCTAACAATCCATTTAAGTTGGTTGAATAAATGCAGATATAATTGTGTGTGGCAATCCTTGGGCTACAAATAACTCGCAGATAGCTCTGATCATTGCCGTAAAATTTGAGGTAGACCTCAAGGGCTCTTCATAGTACTTTTTGAACAGTCAATTTTTCCTGAGTTTTGTCCCTAGCCTGGTCTACAACATTAATGCATATTTTCACCCAATGTTTCTTATTCAAATGTTATTTCCTTTGCAATACTTGGATAGATTTATATATATATATTATATATATATATATATATATATATATATAATATATATATTTATATAACACACATGACCTTGTAACTGGCCATTTCTCACTTTGTATCTCTCCCCCTGCATGGCGAGAAACCCCTCTATGATAGTATTCACTTTTGATGTCAGCACCTGTCACTGAAAAGGCCTTCAATAAACATACATTGACTGAACGTAAGGTAATCCTGAAAATGTCAGATTCATATTACAGTGACTTCACAAGGCTATCGATTCTTCTTGTTAAACTAATATTGATTCTTCTTGTGAAATTTATATATATTATCAAGGGATCAAGGTTCACGTGAGAAGTCAGTTTTCAATTATCGCACAAAGCAATTAAATATTCAAACCTGCGATGAATCAGGTTTACAAGTGATCTTAAAATGTGAAATATTGGTGTTTCCTGATTGCCAGAACTATAGCGTCTCTATTGGGAGTTCACTGTCTCATTTATTACATGCAGAATAAAATCACTTGCTTAGCTTCCGTGTATCTTGTATCAAGGAAATCATTTTTGACACAGAGGCCATTCAGTTTCCATGTCTTCAGCCCTCTTTAGTTGTTCACTCAAAGCTCTCAATAGGGATAGGTCACCCTAATGACTAAATAAGATGTTATTATTGACAACAACATAAAACAAGTAAAACCTGCTGTAAGAAACAAGTAGGTCTGCAACAATGTTTCTTCAATAATATCCTTACCGTTGTCCTTTTCTGAATTTCAACCCTACGCCTCTCTCCACCACTACTAGTAATATAGCAGGTAAAGACAGAAAAACAAAAGACCCTCAAAAATATTAATGCTAAATCATAAAACACCAGACAACAAAATATTCTTCCTATCTCTAATGAATAAGTAGAAAGATAAGGGAAATTCCCAATCTGCTAGTGATCAGGGTCTGAGGCTAGCCTAAGGTAAACTAATGTGTATGTTGTCTATAGTAATATGAGGATCAGCATGGTTTGCCAACTTGAGTCTTGGACTTTTAACTAAAGCAATTGCTGTAAGATGATTTCATTTTTTTGACACTAAATTTTTAGGAAATTGAACCACATAAAAAGGTTAAATCCTTGTATTAAATAAAAATAAAGAGGTAGCTTGAATTTATAATAATTGTTTTAAAAATTCTAAATTGAGGGGCACCTGGGTGGCTCAGTTGGTTAAGCGACTGCCTTCGGCTCAGGTCATGATCCCAGAGACCTGGGATCGAGTCCCACATCAGGCTCCCTGCTCAGCGGGAAGCCTGCTTCTCCCTCTCTCACTCCCCCTGCTTGTGTTCCTTCTCTAGCTGTGTTTCTCTCTGTCAAATAAATAAATAAAATTTAAAAAAAAATCTGAATTGTTCAGAGCTAGTGGTTTTGTAGTGGTCAAGAAAGATGAATACTTAACTTAAATTAACAACACTTTCTAAACCTGAATTCTCTTAAAGGTCATTTGTTTAGGAAGAAAGCAAACTGTGGAGCATGAGAGTCCTGAGCCCAAAGAAGATGAGAGAGGGTCAATGAGGCAAGGAAGGGCTGCTAACTCCAGCCTTCTCTATTTTCACATGGTGGTGGCAGCAGAAGCAGAAGTGTTAAGAGTCTAAGCGGCAGCAGCCATCATTAGCAGAGAGAAAACTAAATAGGAGGAAAGGAACAGTAAAAGAGTAAACATGTATTTAATGAGTCTACTATGAGCAAGACCCCATTTCAGAACTCTTAAAGCACTACTACCCTAGGGTGCAGAAGAATAGAGGTTAAATAATACTGGTCTAGTCCCATTCCTTTATTGTATAGATGAAGACCTTTAACCACTGTTGGAAAGATAATTCTCCAACAAGCAAAGCCACTTAGTGGATGAATTGGCATTAAAACCCAGGTCTCTTGGTCCCCGTATTTTACATACTACACCATAATGCTTCAGAGAATAGTTTTCTTAACGTGCTTACAACATTTAATTAATTTTGTGAAACTGAATTATTTCAACTTTCTGTTGCTACACACTTCTAAATGCTAGTGTGTTTTGTTAGTCATTGTGCTAAAATAATCAGGAACAAAAAAATAAAAAACAGGAAACCATATCATGAAAAATATAGCTCAGCTAGACAATGCTTAATAATTGGAGATAGCATTATTTAAAGTGCATGTGAACTTTTTATTGTTAAATTTAGAAGAATCACAAATATAAATCTTTGCCCATATCTGCAACATTTTCTCTTTGGAGTAAAATTTTCTGTAATCTTTTTTATTATATATCACCTGTCTCCAGCATTTCCAAGATGGCACCTTTGCTGTAAAGAATGTAGTATAGGGCGCCTGGGTGGCTCAGTTGGTTAAGCAACTGCCTTCGGCTCAGGTCACGATCCTGGAGACCTGGGATCGAGTCCCACATCGGGCTCCCCGCTCGGCGGGAAGCCTGCTTCTCCCTCTCTCACTCCCCCTGCTTGTGTCCCCTCTCTGGCTGTGTTTCTCTCTGTCAAATAAATAAAATCTTTAAAAAAAAAAAAAGAATGTAGTATAATCATATTTCCACTAATTTGAACCATTTCAACTTGGTTTTAATGAATAAATACCAGCTTTGGGGGGCAAGAAATGATGATTCAAAGAAAGAGTATTCCCTGGAGAAGAAATAACACAAGCAAAGTACAAAGTTATGGATGCAGTGAGTTGGGGTGAGGATTCATGGAAGTCTTAGAAGGACCATACAATGGCCCCAGTGAAAGATGATCTGTAGAGAACAGGGACAGTTTGGTACATCAGAGAGATTCAAGAAATCTCTGATCAAAGCACCCACCTGTCTTAGGGATGAAGTAGATATGGGTAGTGAGAGAAAATGGAAACCTATTGAGTATGACATCAAAATTCTAGCATAGAAAGCTGAGTGGCTAGTGATGCCTTAACTGAAATATAAGAAGACTAGACAGAGAAGCAGATTTGGATATATTTGGGCTGTTGTTCTTGAGTGAAACCACATGTGTTTGTTTGGTTCGGCTAAAGATTTAGATTTAAAGGTCTTTCGCATGTTGATGGTTTTGGTAGGCACACTTCTAAGATGGCCCCCAATGATTCCTATCTGCTAGAATTCATATCCTGTGTAACCCCTCCCCTTGAGAGTGAGCTGGACCAAAGATTTGCTCCTAACCACTAAACTATTGCAAAGGTGATAGGATGGCACTTCCATAATTAGGTTAGAAAACTTTTGTCTTCCACTAGGCTAGCAGATTTCCTCTCCTGCTGGCTTTGATAAAGCATGTTGCCATGTTGGAAAAGCCAGATGGCACAAACTGAAGACAGCCTCCAGCCATTGGCTGGTGAGGACCTGAGACCCTTTGTCCAACAACTCTAAAAGAAATGAATCCTACCGGCAACCATGCATATGAGCTTCACAGAGGATTCTTCTCTAGGAAGCCTCAGGTGAGACTCTAACCCTGGCTAACACCTTCATTACATTCTTACAGGAGACTATAAAACCAAAGACCCAACTAAACTGGAGCTAGATTTCTGACCCACAAAAACTCTAAGACAGTAAATATGGTGTGTTATTTTAAACCATTCATTTCTGAGGTAATTTGTTTCATAGCAATAAATAACTAATACAGTGGTAGTTACAATCATGGGGAAAAAATGAGATTTAAAATAAAAAGAGTTGTCCAAAGAGAAATCTTTGAAGGAAATCAAGAATATTTTCGGGCTCCTGCTCTCTCTTCATTAACATTTCTGGGTTTCCAGATTCTCAGTTCTTCTGTCACCTATCTCCTGTCAGAAAGAAAATCAATCTGGCAAATTTATTCCCAGTAAAGTGTTATTTCATCATAATGTGCTAATTGGGAGTGTAGAATATTTGTACTTTAAGAGAGAGACCAAGGAGAACTACTCAAATGCTAAAATACCAGGCATTGATATTTGTGGGTAAGAACTTAGCCCTGCTCACACAGCTTCTTAAGTCACTCCACGTGGGTGACTTCCTATTATTCTTGACTTTAAATATGAACTTTTATCTGCCCATAGAAATTACTTAAATATAATTTTTGTTTGATTCCAGGTTTAAGATTTGGTTTAAGATTCTCAAGGGTGAGCAGAGTTTAAATTCACATCAAAACAAGGCTTTGAGTAAAACATTTGTGTGAATTACCTTTTACTTTCCAGATTGATTTGGGAATTCAATATTGACACTGCCCAAATCTTTATAGCAATATCATGTGGCTTCTGCATTCTATCCAAAGGCAGGATGGCATAAATGAATCAGCAGAGCAAATGCTTTTTTTTCTGTTAAATTTTATATGGCTTCCTGAAGTGTTTAATTACAATTCTTAGTTAAAATATCATATAGTATATTTTTTCTTATTATACATTTGGGGGCAGACTTTTCTGGAAATTTTTATTTCTCTGAAGGTAAATCGAAACATAGTTCACAATTATGACTCTGTTCAGGGGAATATAAGCCCTAGAAAAGGTTCTGAATTGAAAAAGTGAGGGGAACTATGGTTGCCCCATTAATGCTAGCCCCTTTAGCAATGACATGTACCAAGAAATTATGGATATGTGATACATATCTGATTATCTGCTAAATGACTATGCAGCAAAAGGAAATCAAAAGGAAAATCCAAATTGCCTAAGGGCCTAAGACCATGGAGTAATAATTTCCCCACCAAAATATTATTAAGAATTTGCCACATTTTGGGGCACCTGGGTGGCTCAGTTGGTTAAACGACTGCCTTCGGCTCAGGGCATGATCCCAGAGTCTCGGGATTAAGCCCCACATTGGGCTCCCTGTTTGGCAGGAAGCCTGCTTCTCCCTCTCTCACTCCCCCTGCTTGTGTTCCCTCTCTAGCTGTATTTTTCTCTGTCAAATAAATAAATAAAATCTTGGGACGCCTGGGTGGCTCAGTTGGTTAAGCAACTGCCTTCGGCTCAGGTCATGATCCCGGAGACCCGGGATCGAGTCCCACATCGGGCTCCCTGCTCGACGGGAGGCCTGCTTCTCCCTCTCTCACTCCCCCTGCTTGTGTTCACTCTCTGGCTGTGTTTCTCTCTGTAAAATAAATAAAATCTTTAAAAAAAAAAAATAAATAAATAAATAAATAAATAAATAAATAAATAAATAGATAAATAAATAAATAAAATCTTTATTAAAAAAAGGAATTTGCCTCATTGTTATAAGTAAAAATATAAAGTATCAGGGCACAAACTCTATAGAATAGTTTATAAAAACATCATTCACAATATTTATGACTTTTCCACAAAAGCACAAACAGCCAAGAGTGTCAACATTTCTGCTTCCATGAATGTACCTACCAATGAAGCAAAACCTAACAGCTTTCAGGATTTTCTCTCAAGCCTTCAAAATTTGGATTTTTAGTTACTGGACCAGAGAGGCTGTGATTCATAGTGTGAGAAGGGGTTCTAGGCCTGTTTGTTCTAGG
This sequence comes from Spilogale gracilis, assembly GCA_004023965.1. Taxonomy (NCBI): domain Eukaryota; kingdom Metazoa; phylum Chordata; class Mammalia; order Carnivora; family Mephitidae; genus Spilogale; species Spilogale gracilis. The sequence continues at coordinate 38,521 of PITA01012536.1, forward strand.
ATACCTTTTCTGTGATTTTGTACACATCCAAGGTTGAAGGACTACAGGTTATTAGAATTTTTGAATGTGACTCTTTCTACTCCAGAGATTGAGGTGTTAGTACTGAAGAGAGCAAACACCACAGGAGGTGTGAGAGAATTACACAAAATCAGATGTTCAAACAACTTCTCTGTGGACCAATTATGTGACTCTTGAATCTTCTCAACAAATCATGGACTAGTGGAAAAGGTCAGAGTGTGGAGAAAGAGTGAAGATGTCATAAGGAAAATGTTGTTGGGAAAAGCCATTTTCCCTCACCTTAATGGAAGAAAGTCTTTCTCCTCATCTCAAATCTTTAAAGGGGTAACACTTTTCAAGGGGACCGCTCTGAGAGCTTTGAAATGTGCTCTCTATAGCTGGGAAACACAGACAGGTGATATATCATGCCTGAGATAGTTAAACAGATGGTGGCTAGGCTTAACTGTCAGACAATTGAGGGATGCAGAAGACGTCTGAGAACTGCCTTGAGACAGAATCAGCAGACTGCTGCTATGTGGCCAGTGGGCTGCTCTCTCAGAGGTTTTCAGGGCAAAAAGTTCAGCTTGGGATCACCTTGGGTCCTATACTGTACAGCTCTTCTAGGAGCAAAAAGACCCAAGCCAAATAAGCCTGGATGTGGTAAGCTGGATGCTGGCTTGAGTCTTGCTGACTCTTCAAAAGAGAGATCAGTGGTTCATCTGCTGATGTCAAGGGAACCAAAGGAGGGCACAGGAGCCCCCAAAAGCCCTTGAATGGACACTATGAAGAGAAGAATAAGCTGCTAGACCCAGAAACCACAGTCAACCAGGTAACGATGGTATAATTTCAAGTCAAAACTCTCCAAATCCCTTGCTTCCATTTCTTACTTCTTATTTCTCCTTTCTGTGAACTTAAAAATCCGCAGTTAGCCGGATGGAGGGAGCTAATGAGAGGAACAGAGGGTAATGTTATGGTTCAGGCTTGGAGAAGGAAAGGAGGAAAAACCAGACATGGTCCCTTTCTAATGCAGACTTCCATATTTTAAAGCTGGTGGCTCAACCTGCTAATGGAGAAAAGATTTTGACAGTAAATCAAGTTCACAGCTTTTGGGGCACCTGGGTAGCTCAGTCAGTTAAGTGTCTGCCTTCAGTTCAGGTCATGATCCCAGGATCCTGGGATCAAGCCCTGCATCGGGCTCCTTGCTTAGAAGGGAGCCAGCTTCCTCCTCTCTCTCTGCCTGCCACTCCCTCTGCTTGTGCTCTATCTCTCTGTCAAATAAATAAAATCTTTTTTTAAAAAAGTTAACAGATTTTATTAATATAAGACAAGACGTCCTATTGACTGAGACAATGTTCAACATATCATCCATTAACTTTTTAATAGAAGACCTATTATATAAGAATGAGAGAAAAGAAAATACATCTATTTTCATTCCTGAAGGAATATCTCTCACTGAATGTATTTTGAATGGGCATGGGAGTAAAAAACAAGGTTGCCTCTTAACTGTCATAGGATATAATTATTTGTTAAATTATATTTATTAAATTAAGAGAGTGATTTGATTACAGAAAAATAAAATGACCATTGAATTTCACCTAGAAATTCATAGAGATATTCATATAGATAATTATTCTGGATGACTTATAAAAAAATTAATGTCTGGATTAAAGACCATTTATGGACCATTTTAATTTTCTATCCACTGAGACAGAACACTTTTTAATTTTCACTTATAATTTGTACTCATAGTCATCTCAATGCCTGTTGTTATTGAATATGCAGTTATTGAATAGAATTTACCCTGTGGTACTTAGATTATTTATTTAGTGTTCATACATTTTCTTGAAATAGGAAGAATTTTAAGATGACTTTTATGAGAGACTTTCATAATAAAACAGTAAAGTCAAAATAGAAATGTGGGCTCACTCCTGGGAAATATAAAAAGAATATGAAGAGAAATTCAACCTGATAGAAAAGGAAAGTTGTGTGTGTGTGTGTGTGTGTGTGTGTGTGTGTGTGTGTGGCCAATAATCACATACAGATGGTTAAGAGACAAACCATTTATATTCCATGTTTAACTTCCTGGAGACCAGGCCCCAAAAAACTCATTGTATAATCTTCATTATAAGAAGTAAGTGTCACATCATATCCTCATGAATACTATGCTTTTTTAAGACTATGCTCTAAAAAAAAATTCTCATTAAGTAGTCTCATTAAGTGGGATCTATAAATAATAAGCAAGAGATTCCAATAGAAGGGACATAGAAGCAAAGGTTCCTATAGTCCAGCTGTTTACCAAATCTCTGGCATCAAAATTTGCCTCATTCTTAGATAATGAGTGCCCCCCCACAAAAAAATGACATCTGTATTAGTTTCTTGTGGCTGCTGTAACAAATGACTATAATCTTGGTGGCTAAAAGTATTAGAATTTTTTTCTGTCACACATCTGGAGACCAGAAGACAAAAATCAGTTTCACAGAGCTGAAATCAGGTGTTATCAGGGTCCTCCATCTTCCAAAAGATCCAGGGGAGAATTCATTCCTTGTTTCTTCCAGTTTTGGGTGACTGCCCATATTCCTTGGATTGGGGCCACATCGTTCTGCCTTCATTGTCACACGGCATTATTCTCCTCTCTGTGTAAAATCTCTATCTGCCTCCCTCTTACAAAGATACATGTGATACATTAGGGCCCACTTTAATAACCTAAAATAATCTCCCAAACTCAATATCCTTAATTTACTATCTACAGAGATCTTTTTTTTTTCTCAACATTAACATGCACAGGTCCCAGTGACTATTTTTTGAGGGATCATTTTTGAGCTCCCACAACACATAAGCAACAATAAATACATTACATGTAGCATAAGATTTTGTACATACTCCTATACTTTAGACAATAAACTGGCATTGCAGAAATCATGTTGGATTTCAATAACATCTTCATTAATGTAATTAATTCTCACATCATTGCTATAAGTGGATTTTTTAGATCTCAGCAATGAAAATAAAGTAGATTTCTGGAAGCGAAAATGTGTTGATGAAATTGTCTGTGTAAATGTGAGACCAGATTATTGTAAAATTCCATTACTCACAAATGCCTCTACTAAGAGTTATACATAAGGAAAGGAAATTTATTGCCATCCCTTTACGATAATAAAATCTAAAATAGTTCAGTGTGGGCTTTAGCTCACCACAGAATTTTTTTTTATTAATGACTAAATAAGATAATATTTATTAATTGTTGTTCTTAAATTATTACATACTGCTCCGGGGAAATGATAAATACAAATCAATATATAATATTTGGGTAGTGTTTTATTTATTTATTTATTTATTATTGTTATTTAAGTTTTTTTTCCAGTGTTCCAAGATTCATTCCCCATTCTCCTCACCCAGTGCTCCACGCCTGAAGGTTAAGTGATTTTGAAAAGATTCTCTTCCTGTAGTTGTTCATAACGTAAGATACAGGCGACATTACAACATAGTCCGAATTTTTTCTCAGAGTATTACATGTCATGTTTAGATAGGTAGAACTCCTTGCTAGTGTTTACTCATGCCAATATAAATTACTCTCTTCAAGTGAACTCAGGTCACGTAAACTCTGGCTTCCTCGAACCAGAGCATGCTTTCTTTTGGAGAGAGGTGAATTTCACCTTATTCCTTGAAAATTGAAAAATCAAATAACAAACAACCTTAGTGTTTGCAATCAATACCTAGTTCAGTAACTCCTTGAGATTGCTTGACTCCAGTGTGAGTTGCTGTCTTGGGAGTATTAAGGACTTGAAATCTTTTTTTGCTCCCAACTCTAAAACCAAGATGAGCTGGAGTAGGGAGTTGCCTTTATTACGGAGGTCTGAAGAGGATCTCTGCTTTGCTTTATTTATTTTAAAGCCACAAGCCAATTCAAGGATGATGAATGGTGTCAGTTTGACAGCACCAAAGAGTGAAATTCTTCATTTCTTCCAAGGTTTAACAGGGCAACAACTGCTATTTCTTTTACAGTTTACCAGGTGGAGTGCATTAACTCTTACCTGGATAAGCTGATTCTTAAAATGTGGTATTGGGATCATGATCTATTCCTACAGTCTTTTTCTCTTGATAGCCCTTGTAAGGATGAAGGTAGGTGTATAAAAAGAGATTCTTTTTACTTTTTAAGGGATTTTTTTTTTTCTAGCTGGAACTGAATAAAGCCTTCTGATTGAATTTATTTGGGTCAGCACAATGATTAAAGAACTGGTGTGAACCTGACCCCAGCAATGACGTTCCATGGGCCCAATCTCAGATGGGGTTCAGATTCATTGACCTGAATTTGTCTGGATTGAAAGGAAGTCTCGAGGAAAGTTTACCTATAATCTACCTTTCTCCTTTAACAGAAATTTACTCTGCTCTTTGACTGGTGCCAATAGTGGTAATATGGAGGAATGGATAGTTCTTTGTTGCTGAGGGATATCTGTGGAACAAGGAGAGAAAAAGCTGTCTTCAGCTGGTCATTGCCATCCAGGTAATAATGACTTCTGATTGTTAATATACAGTCTGGCTTCAAATGAGAATCATTTTGTCTGAAGCAATTTGTTTTTCACTGATTCTTTCCCATAAATAATTAGTTCACAGAATTTAAATATTTTTATTGAAATGATTATAGAAACACAATAAAAGCATGAAAGGCATTATTTCATTATTTCTCATGCATTCTTTTCTTCAAATTTTTAAACATAATATATATATATTCAAAAAGGTTATTAACACAGACTAAAGCTGAGTCTATATAAATAATAGTAAGAAGGTTTGAAAAACCATTATAGCAATAAAATTTTGCTGAAATAAGGACACGAATTAAATTAATGGAATAACCACAATGTAACAGTTGTTGTTAAAAGCTTTTGGCATAATAATGAAAATATTTCAGTTTCAAGGTGTTTATAATCATCCTGAAGAAATAATAATAATACCTGGGAAAAAATAAACACTTTACAATGTGAAACAAAACCTGAGTGTTACCACCAAATACTGCATGTCTTGTGAAAGTTAACCTCCTTTGATAATGAATTGTTCTTAATGCATAAATTGTTAAATAAAGTGGCATGGACTCCAAAAACTACTAGAATTCAGATAAAGAAGAAATTAAATGAAGTATAGAGTGTTAGACTTGTGAACTAGATTTGGAAAAAAGAAAGTATATAAGAATAGGATTGAAAAAAATTAAATAAATAAAAATAGGATTGGAGGAGGACATTACCAATTTAAAAAATGCTATCAGATGGTATGAGCATGGATTATATTAGAACAATGAGGCCTTCTCATTTCTCTAGTAGATGAAACATACTTTGAAATGACTTTAATGAATACCATTTTTCCCTTCATACAAAAATTTTAAGAAGTGAAAAACTGAGTGATTGTTAGGATAATTTCAACCCATGTCAAAAAATAAAGTGAATTACAGCGAACTAAGTTGGAGGGGAAAAAAAATACACCAAAACACAATTCCTTCTCTTAAAAGATTGAATTTTGTGTTAAGATTTGCTGCCCACAAGCTTGACAGACCTTTTTTTTAAATCTCTTTATTTGATTTAAAATGATGAAAGCTGGGTGAGAAATATTCTTGAATTCATTAGACTAATATAACACTTCAGAGTTTACAAGTGTAATGTTACACTTACATTACTTATTTTCTCCTAGACTGAGAGAGGACAGCTGGTCCCAGTGTCACCACCATCCAGCTGTGTGTCTTTGCCTATTTCAAACTTCTTTTGAAGTTTAGTTTTCTTTTCTATTATATGAAATGTTGATACCACATAAAGTTGTTATAAATCCTTTAAAAACATAGTGCTTGCTACTGAGTTGGGACTCAAGCATCAGTCCCCTATGAAGACTGAGTATGGCCACCATTTATATGATGACAATATCTGGAAGAAGTCCAGGACATTGTCAAAGTCTCCACAAATGGATAACATGGATATAACAGTAGTCTTCAGATTTACCATCTTGTGATTTTTCTGCTGTGTGTATAGCTTCAAATAATTTTTCCATATTCTCATATTGATGAATGTGAGTCTCTAGATACATTTTTACCTATATCTAACAAAGCCAATATCACTTATGTATCTGACTGCTTTGTGTATCATTGTTATGCCTCTTAAATAATGTATCCATGGGGTATGTGTCTCTGTGCTATTGTTATTCAAAATCACAGATTAAACCTGGAGCACCCGGATGGGGGGGAAGGGCAATGTTTTATATTAAAATAAGAAAACCACATATAAACTATATGTAATGAGGTAGAGTTTCTATTTTTTAGTATAAAACAAAAAATGTGCTTTCAGAAGTTTGTTTTAGATCATAAGGTTATATAATCATGTTTTCTGCTGTGCTTGATAGGTTGAAAGGAAGGTTTGATGAACAGTGAAATACCACGCTAAAGATCATGAAGGCATTTGTATTCACCGTAAGCTATATTTGCAGAAGGTAACTTAGAAATTGGCATGGTCTCATACTCCTATATCTTCTCTTCCCCATTTTTCCTTCTCCTCCATTTTGAATGAAGGAGAACTAAGCATAGCATGAACAAAGTCAATGGCTTATAGGAGGGAACTAGAGTGAAGCAAGTCCAACACGAAAATATGCATAGTGGTTTCTGTGCTCTAAGGGACATGGTTTTACTTGAGGTAAAATTAAAATTCTTAATTATATTAAATGTTCTTGTATCAGTGGCATGTGTGTGAGATAATAAATTTTAAGCCCAGTCTTTCATACTGCTCTTTGTGGTGCTGGAGCTAGAGGTCTGTAAATTCATTTCTGCTTTATCTAACTGGATCCCTGCTGCACTGTGCCAGTAGGAGGTGCTAGAGAATGTCTCTCTGGAGAGCTAGAGAATGAGAAAGACTTGCTGCTTTGTGTCTGCTTCCTGTTCTTGCCCCGGTGGACCCAGCAACACATCTTCTCCCTGCCAGTGACGCTCCGTTAGTAAGCACAGTTAATTCCGATTTGCTGTTTTTCCAACATCCCCACTGTCTTGCGTTAAATCACTGATTTAGGCATTATTTCTTTTAAAGTCATTTCCTTAGTGCCGTGGTTATTATCACAAACAACAGTGACAGATTCTTGCTTGCTTTTTTTTTTTCTCCAACTTGATCTCTGCCAGAAATCTCCAGAGCAATCATACTATCTCTCATCTCTCCCCCAAGAATTCTAGATACGTTGAGTAATCTCCTTTTGTGATTATTGGGAAGAGAATATTCAAATAATTAAAATAAAATTTGTCTCAACATTACAAACCATGAGACCATGAGATCTTATTTCAAACCCTGTTTCAATGTGTTCATATAAAATATTATTGAATGAAGTAATTAATTTGGACTTGCAATTAAAAAAAAAATTCTCCTGAGGATTTCCATGGGATTAGGAACTATTTTTTTCATTTCCTTCACAGATGCAGCATAAAATGCACCAGAAAATTAAACTACTATACTTCTCACATCTGTTTTTCCCAGTTTATATATCAAAAGTCTTCATTTCTTTTCTTTTTTTTTTCTTTTTTTTAATCTTCTCTGTGTAATGCTCAAAAGGGACTTGTGAAGCAAATATTTTCAGTTTTCTACCATTTCATAGGAAATAAATGCCCACAAGATAATTTTTTAAATATTTTAAAGCTTTTATTTTGAAGATTTTTAATCTTCCAGAAAAGTAGAAAGAGTTATATAATAATTTCTCATATACCCATTATGATGGTTAATTTTATTATCCTCTTGGCTGGGCCATAGTGCCAGATATTTAGCCAATATTATTCTAGATGTTTCTGTGCAGACATTTTTGGGTGCATTAACATTTAATTTGTGTCCTTTAAAATGTGGGTGAGTCTCATCTAATCAGTTGAAGGCCTAAAGAGGAACAAAAGACTGATCTCTGAGCAGGAGGGAATTTTTCCAGCAGACAGTCCTCACACTTCAAATCCAACAGTGGCTTTTCTCTGTTTTCAGCCTGCTGACCTACCCTACAGATCTGGAACTTGCCAGATTTCATAATCATTGAAACAAATTCCTTCAATTAACTATAAATTAAAATAATCACACACACACACACACACACACACATTAGTTCTATTTCTCTGGAGAACCTTAAAAAATACACCTATTATCACATTAACAACTAGCAGTTTCTCTACTTTCTTCAACTATTTTTGTCTGTAATTATTTAGAGTAAACTCAGACATAATGACATCTCATCCCTAAATAGGCCAATGTATTACTTCAGTAATCTCTAAAAGTAATATATTCTCGCAAAGAAGAATGCTAGTATCACACTTAACAAACAATAATCCTTTGTATTAGTTAATACTTACTCCATCTTGGAATTCTCCCAATGGTCCAAAAAATGTCTTGTTCAAACAAGAAGCCAATTAAAAACCAGACATTGTGTTGGCGTGTGATGAGATATAATACTTTATACATGATACTGTATAGTTTACAATAAGAAGCACATAAAGTCTGCATTAATAGTGATGCTAACTTTAAACTCTGGTTCAAGGGGATAACAACCTGATCTCTCCTTTATGAAGTTACATCTTTTGCTTTCTGTTACCTACAAGTAATCTTTGTGACTATATTTTGGCATCCTATGAAGATCTGTAGCAGTCTTTCATCTAGTGATTTTATCATCTATCCTTACATGAATCAAGTATTTTATTACAGGTTGCAAAAAAATGTCAGCAGACTATCCAATGATAATTTATTGTAGGATCACAGGAAAGCCAGTTCTATCTTCCATCTCCTAATTTGTTCAGCTCTGAACACGCTAGCATAGGATTTGGGGTTGTCATGGTTGCAATCAGTAAAATCAAGTAAACAACAATTGCTCTTGATCGAAGAGAGCCCGCTCTAAGGTCTGGTTTGTGTAAGATGAGGGGAGTCTAAAAGACTGGAAATACAAATATTGATCTCCAAAGTCCCAATCCCTATTTCACTTTAAAACATTAGTAGGGTATATCATATGAGATTTCCTGTTAGAATGAGGAACAGATGATGGATGAGTTATGCTCAGTAGTGCAAACCAAACCAGTAGTGCAAACCAGTTCTTAGCTTAGAATTTTTCCCCAGATTTATTGAAGTATAATTGACAAATAATTGAATTATTTTTATAAAACTTAATCAAATGACATTAGTTATGTAACCTACTAACTTAACATTTAGTTTATGTAACCTTCTAACCTAACCTACTAACTTAACTGTAACATACTAACAACTAACTTAACCTACTAACTGTGTTTACCTATTGCCATGTATTTTTATATGTTTTTGGCAATTCTTAGCCTTTTTTCTTCCCATTTTTTCTCACACTCACTTTGAATCCCAGGTTCAAGAACTCTGAGTCTTACCTCTTCGGTATTCGATTTTCACCTATTTCCTACCATTGTATATCTTCTGCATGTAACAGTTTACCTTCAACTTTACTAAGTCTGTGGCAAAGAAACACATTATATTGAGAATATAATAAAAAAGATATTAAATTTAAGGGCTATAGGAATTTAGAGATTAACATTTTGATAGAAACAAGAAGATGCCAAGACAATCCTGGAAAAAAACAGTTCTCTCTAAGTTTGTGGTCTGTCCTAGTAGATTATAGACTTTTAATTAAGATCCCAATAGACTTTGAACTCAGAATACTTATTCAAACTCATTGTGAACTCTTTGAGTTTAACTCATCACTAATATTTTCCCATTTTAAGGTAAGATTTCCCACTGACACTAACCAATGCAACGCTAATGTGGATAAGTGGAATAGGAAGTTTAAGATCACCGAACTCTTGTAAATTACCTATTTATTGTTTTACTTAATTCCTCAGACATGCTTCGTGGCGGTTTTTTTTTATTATTACTATTAGATTTTTAAGTTCTATTTTCCATCCAGTGGCCCTAATCTTCCTAGGAAGATCTTGAACAACAGGGACAGCTGTTGAAAGAATGAGCTCACTAATTAGTTTCATATTGGAAAAATAAATAGTGTAACAAGTAACTTACCTTATTGTTTATTTCTTAAGGAATAGTGTGGAAAATGTCCACTCATAACTTAGTTGCAATAAAATAAATAGGGTTCCATCTGTATGCTTTGGTTAACAAATTTTCCAAGCATAGAACAGTGCCAAATTAAAATAAGAACATATCTTCACAAACTTGGTTGTTATTTATCTATGTAGTTATTCATCTTTTTGACAAAAAATCAGCAGTGAACAAATTATTCTCTTAAATCCAGGTGGTATGCAACAGTCTGCTCCTTAAAGTACTCCAGCATTTAGTCTGCATGCCATTCTATCACGGGAAGTAATATATGAAACAGTATCTACTGAGAAATGATAGGTTTCTGTAGATTCTAAATAAGTATGTATACACTGACATCTAATTGTTCTATTTCAGTAATGGAGTTTACTCATTTTACCTATTCTAAAAGTGACATGTTACTTTTTTTAAACATAGATATCAAATTTTCTTTTCATTTCAATTTTCCCTTTTCCTTCCTTCACTGAAGAACTTACTGGTCTGTTATGAACTGAATGTTGATATCCTCTCAAAATTCATATATGGAAACACTACCTTCCACACACACACCCAATATGATGGTATTAGGATGTAGGGCCTTTGGAAGGTAATTAGGATTGGATGAGATCTGATGAATGGGATTAGCATCCTTACAGGAGTTAACCAGAAAGCTTGCCTCTCTCTGCTCTCTGCCCTATGAAGATACAGCAAGAAGACAGCAGTCTATACCAGGAAAGTAGGTTCTCACCAGACACTGGATTTTCAGGCACCATAATCTTGGACTCCTGAGCCTCCAGAATGATGAGAAATGAACAGATGTTATTTAATCCCCCCAGTCAAAGATAGTTTTTTTTTATAGCAGCCAGAACTAAAATTGTCTAAACTAAATCATTACATATCATATACAAAAATAAAAATATGTTTGAAAAATAATGTTGCTTACCTCCAATGTTGCCTCTAAAACCATTTTACCTCATTTTACATATTTCTTTTTTTTTTAAGATTTTATTTATTTCCTTGACAGAGAGAGAGAGATCACAGGTAGGCAGAAAGGCCGGCAGAGCCAGAAGAGGAAGCAGGCTCCCTGATGAGCAGAGAGCCGGATATGGGCCTAGATCCCAGGATGCTGAGATCATGACCTGAGCTAAAGGCAGAGGCTTTAACCCACTGAGCCACCCAGGCACCCTCATTTTACATATTTCTTACACAAAAGATAGAGTGTTCTGCAATTCACAAATACATCTTTCTAGACAAACTTAAAATTGAATGCCCATGAGAGTTATGTGGTTCGATACAACTTTGCTTCTCATCTTCGCCTGGCATCGGTCCAAGTGAAGACAAAACCCACAGCCAGTTCCTGCAGGAATGCAACCGGCCAACATTTGTCTCTCAATGACCAGCACAGGCTAACTGGCACCTACCCCTCAAATCCTCAGGAACACCCCACCTCTTAGGCCTGCCTTCTTATGTGATGTCACTTCAATCAGAAAAAAAACTGAGGAAGAAAGTGAGATTAAGGGAAGCCGTAAGGAAGGGATTGGTTGAGGAAAAACGGAAAAAGACAATAGGTAGGAAGCATTTATAGTGGAATTCTGATTTTCTTTGCAATGGTCTCTAACGAAGTTCTGGAATAAAACTATTATAACAGGATGTGAAACTATTAAGCTATGCAAAAATGGGGAGTTTTACAGAGGCCATTATTAAAGTTCTCAAACCAAATAAATCAAAACCAAGTAAAAAAATATTTTAATTGACTGTATTATTTTATTAAATTATTATCAAATTTTTAAGATTTTATTTATTTATTTGACAGAGAGAAACACAGCCAGAGAGGGAACACAAGTAGGGGGAGTGAAAGATGGAGAAGCAGGCTTCCTGCAGATCAGGGAGCCCAATGTGGGGCTCGATCCTGGGACCCTGGGATCATGGCCTGAGCCAAAGGCAGATGCTTAATGACTGAGCCACCCAGGCACCCCGTGATTATCAAATTTTAACAAATACTTGAGATACTAATTTTAAGCAGTCAAATAATTTTAACATGTTAATTGAGAAAATGTGTAACATGTTTAGCTCCACTTATAACACTTTCCTATAGAATAATTCAGAGGCTTTCCTTTGCTTCAAAATATTTTCCAAAGTAGTTATCATACTACTGTGTTTTCCTATTTCTTACATACAAACCACTAAGTTTTAAAAAGTTATCTGTGATAAAATTCTTGTCTTTCTTTATAAGTAGGTTTATTAGATTAAATATAAATGGCACCCAGTAAGCCTGCAGATTGCTAAGCCATGCACATACTCCAGTTGGCTTGTGCCTTTGTCTCTTGGTGATTTTGAAGTAAAAAGCTGTATATTTATGATTGAATACTTGCTATGACAGAGAACCACAGGAGAAGATGGTGATTAGTGGTAAACCAAAGAGAAGATTCCAACTGATAGTTCTCAAGCCTGTTAACCATACATAGTGTGGCAAGATGTACTTTCCAAAAATGGCCATGGGAATGTTTCTTGTTCCACAGAGTATTTTCAGACCCTTGTCATTCCCTCATCAAGAAGTAGAGTCTATTTTTACTCCATTTGATACTGGGTGGGACTTTATGAGTGAAATGCACCTCAAGTGATGCTTGTGACTTTGAGGCTGGGTGGTCAGCGATGGTGTGGCTTCAGCTTGGCTCTTTTTCAATCTCTTAGGACACTCCCGTTTAGAACCTGACCACTACAGGGAGCTTTGTAGCTGACAGCTCCTGCTAAAATCCTAGACAACTGCCACACTGGGGGTTACACGTGAGTGAATGACTCCAATGACTCCCTGCAGACACCGAATGGAGCAGAGACAAGCTAGCCCACTGAGCCTTGCCCAGTGGAAAACTTGTCAGCAAAATCAGTGTTGTTTTGTTTTTAAGCCACTCAGTGTTGTGGGTCTGTTATTATTTTGGACTGGACAGTGTCTCCCTGCCACTCCAATCCATAATTTTAAGCTCTCACTCCTAAAATGACTGTATTTAGAGGTATGGCCCTTAAGGAATTAATTAAGGTTAAATGGGGTCATACAGATGGTACTTTAACTCAAGAGGACTAACGTCCTTATAAGAAGAGGGAGAGAACACCAGAGCGCGTGCTCTCTTTCTCTCTCTCTCTCTCTCTCTCTCTCTCTCTTTCTCCACTGATACACACACACACACACACACACACACACACACACACACACACAAAGACTCCATGTAGACACAGTGAGAAAGTGGACTTCTATAAGACAGGAAAAAAGGCTTCATGAGAAATGGTCCTGCTGGCACCTTGATGTTGGACTTCTAGCCTCCAGAACTGTGGGAAAATAAATCTCTATTGTCTAAACTACACTTTCTCTGTGGTATTTTGTTCTGGAAATCTGAGCAGACTAATACATATTTTAGTAGTATGAAGTAGAGTGCTGCTACGAAAAATATCTAAAAATGAAACAGACACAGAATCAAGGAAGGGGCAGAATGAAGGAAGGCTGTTGAAGTTCTGGTATTCTATAGGATGGGATAAGAGACCTCTCCAGCTTTGGATATGAATTTTCCTTCAAGGAAAGCAAACAATGACTCTGAAGACAATTCAGAGATGGTGGGGAATGCCACTCCCATCCCAGGCCCAGGGGGCAAGTCTGTTTCATCAATGCTTGCGGAGGGTGAGGCCACTTCCTCAGTGTCCCATGGACCAAGATGCTGCTGCCCAGGGCAAAGGGGCAAGCCCAGACTCAGAGCTGAAGGGGTGGGGCTGCCTTCTCAGGACGGAGGAGAGACACCTTCACCCAGTGGCTCAGAGCACAGAGCCCTGGGCCAAAGAGGATAATTCTCAAGCTTTAAGACCTAGTAGAATTTTTACCTGCTTGAGACCTGTCACCTCTTTTGCATTTCCATTCTCTCCCTTTTGGAATGGGAATGTCTACCCTCTGCCTGACCCATCACTATACTTTGGAAGTGCAAAACCTGTCTAGTTGTGCAGGTTCTCAACTGGTGAGGAATTTTGTGTCAGGAAAAATCATACTTCAACTCTCACCCATACCCAATTTAGATGAAATTTAGATGACTTTGAAATGGATGGTGGATTGGGTTATGATTTGGGGTCAGCTTTTGGGATGGGATGAATTTTACACATGAGAAGGACATGAATTTGGGGGATGAGAGGGTAGAATGTTAATAACTGAATTGCATTCCTCTCAAATTCACATGTTGAGGTGTTAACCCCCAGTGGGACTGTATTTCAAGACAGGGCATTTACAGGAGGTAATTAGGATTAAATGAGGTCGTAAGCTTTTATCCCAGTATCCAGAATCCTTATAAGAAGGTCCTTATGAACAGAGGAAGAAGAGCACATTCACACACAGGAAAGGCTCTATGAAGACACAGAAGAAGCTGAGTGTTAAAATCTTCAACTACAATTGCACATTTGTCTGTTCATCCTTTTATTTCTGCCAGTTTGGGGTTTCATAATTTGAATCTCTGTCATTAGCAACATACATATTTGAAATTGAGGTATTTTCTTGGTGAAATGATCCCTTGATCATTATGCAATAGCTTTCTATATCCCTACAAATGGTCATTGTTCTGAGGTTTACTTATCCTGATATTAATACAATCACATCTTTATGATTAATGTTTACCTTGTTCATCTTTTTTTCTATCATTAACCTTTTTTTTAAGATTTTATTCATTTATTTGACAGAGAGAAATATAGCTAGAGAGGGAATACAAGCAGGGGGAGTGAGAGAGGAAGAAGCAGGCTTCCCACAAAGCAGGGAGCCAATACGGGACTCGATCCCTGGATTCTGGGATCATGACCTGAACTGAAGGCAGACGCTCAACGACTGAGCCACCCAGGCATCCCTCCATCATGTAACTTTTAATATAGTTATGTTTTTATGTCTATAGTAAATTTCTTGTAGACACATATAAATGGGTTTGCTTTTCATCCTGACAAGCATCTTTCTTTTATGATTGTATTTATTTATTTGAGAGAGAGAGAGAGAGAGAGAGAGGAGAGAGAGAGAGAGGAAGCAGAGGGAGGAGCAGAGAGGGAGGGAGAAAGAATCTCAAGGAGACTCTGCTGAGCACAGAGCCCGACGTGGGGTCCATCTTACGACCCTGAGATCATGACTTGAGGTGAAACCAAGAGTCAGATGTTCAACTGACTGAGCCACCCAGGTGACCGCTGACAACGCTGTCTTTAATTAGGGTGCTTATACTATTTACACACATAGTATAGATTACTTGAGTGTGTTCTGAATGTTGGTTTTGTAAGTGAGTATTACAAATATAAAGTTAATTATAAAGTAAATTTATACAAATAAAATCTCGCTTTTATCTGTTGCATAGTTTGGAATGCAGAATAAGATATTTTGAAGTCAAAAAAGATTCTGACACTAAAATTACCTCCAAGCCACAGATGATCTTGCATTGATCGATTATTAGCTTTTGGTCAAGTGACTTAGTTTTGACTGATCTAAACTGAGGTGTGGATGCCCAAATGAACTTTCATTTCTGTACAGATATGGGTCACTGGTTATCACTTATATTAATAGTACCATAATCCAATTGCAGGACTGATTCTGCCTCCCTCTGGTAATTGTACCATGATCATAGCCTTTGAAATTTTGAGTTTTGCTAAAATGGGAAATCAAAGGAAAGGAGGAATGTTTTCTCATAAACCTTGCACTCTGCTTCTCTCCAGAAGTATGTATTGACTTTGCCACCTTAGCAATATAAGCTTCCATTCTAACACATAGAATAGGAAAATAATATCATTTTCTCCAAAAGAATTTAGAAAGTATGGTCACAAGAGAATAAGTGATATTTCCAAATATTTCCATAAATTTTGTGTGTCTGAATGCAAATCTTTTCTTTACATTACTTCCCTCTCCTGAAAATTCATTCATATTATAGATAAGACATTCTTCTCTCTTCTCTTTTGCTTAGTAAAAAAAAATATGCTGATATTATCTAGAAACTAACCCAATTGCCTTTAAAGAAAATTATCTATGAGTCACTTGTTGGGTTGTAAAAAGAGTTGATAAAAATACAATGATAACAAATTGTTGTAATAAAAACCATTAATTTTATGGATTCTACCCTATCTTTCAAGTTGCTATTAGCTAGAAAAGAACAAGTAGAAGGAAATATTGCATTGAAATAACAAAAATTCACTTGCCTTCAATTGAATGGGTATGACTCAAATTTGAACTCCTGTGTTTGCCCTGAAAAAGTCCCTTCTTTCATTATTTATTAAAAATGGAAAACGTCAATGGAAGATTTCAATATACCAAATCATAGGCTAACTCCACAGAGAAAACAATAAACGCCATTTTTCTCAAACTGTGTAAATGAGAAAAAGATAAAATTCTTTTACTTTTATCAGAAATTTCTCTGTGATAACTAGGGAAATCAGACCAACTCTATAAAATCTATGTCTACTAAATAAGTATATATTTTACATTAAATATGTTCTGCTATATAACAATAAAGAAAAAGAAATATTATTAAGTTGAGAAATAAAACTTTCACTACTTAGAAATTTAATCTAATTTCTTATCATCTCTAAAATTAAATAATCTAACTCTTAAAAATGTAGATTATACATCACTTACACATATCTACCTTTTTTTAAAAGACTTTATTTATTTGAGAGACAGAGAGAGAGAATGGGCATGGGGGAGGGTTAAAGGGAGAAAGAGAGAGAGAAGCAGATTCCCTACTGATCAGGAGGACCCAGGGATCATGACTTTTGCCGAAGGCAGATGCTTAACCCACTAAGCCACCCAGGCACCCCTACTTTTTTTTTTAAAAGACAGAGAGAGGGAGTCCAAGTGCAGGAGGGGCATTGGGATGAGAGGGAGAGAGAGAATCCTAAGCAGGCTCCATGCTCAACATGATGAGATCAGGACTTGAGCCAAAATCAAGTTGGACGCTTAACCAACTGAGCAACCCAGGCACCCCACCCATTTGTAATTACTTTTTTTTTTTAATCAGCATGCATAAAAAGCCAAACCTAATTTATAGAAGTAAAGAGCTGAAAAAATATTAACACTTAGGGATCACTTTAAATGGATCTGGATCTAGAGTTTTTAATTTACATAATCAATTACATAGTCTTTAACACTATGTTATTTATCTATTTGAGAGAGAGTGAGAGCACAAGGGGAGAGGCAGAGAGAGAGCCCAAGGGAGAAGCAGACTCAGACTCCCTGCTGAGCATGGAGCCCAACCTGAGCCAAAAACAGCCCCTTAACCCACTAGCCATCCAGGTTCCCTTAAGCTGCTACCTACTTATTTGAACTTTTAAAAAGTAGCATTTTGAAATTTGAAGAGACCTTGGAGATTATCAAGTCTAACTGTATACCTTTAAATGGAGAAGATTTAGGTCAAGAAAAGATGAAGCATTTGGCCAAAATTTCCCTGCTAGTTCATTTACCAAAGTTGGATTAGAACTCACACCTAATGACAGAATAGTAACAACAGGAAGTTAGAACAGTAAATTACATTACAGTTAGAAAATCTCTTCTGAGTAAATATCATCTTATCTAACACAATTTCTATCACACCAATTGTTTTAGTTTTTATCCCTCACTTTGGTTTCTACTGTTTATTCTATGTAATTGTATGATTTTCCTTAGGAATAACAATTTCACTTTTCTTTTACCTGAAATAGAACAGTTCATCTTCTTAAAATGAATGCCATTCTTCTATCTTCAGCAAAGGTGATTTCTTATATGGCAATTAGTAACATTCAGATTTACTGACCCTGACAAATGAGAAGAACAAGTTTTTAATTCATATTTTCTACCATTGAAATGCTTCTTGGCTAACAAATGATTTTCTATGCTCATTTGGCCTAAGCTGAAATTAGGCCACTGATCTATGCGAAGTCCCTAAATGTGTATAGTTATTTTTTCTCCTTAAGTACTTATCAGTTGAGTATGAAATAATTTTTGAAATGTGTTCTAACATACTACAATGGCAGAAAATAGAAGGCTAAACCACTTTTTTTTATGGCACATTGTTCACTATTCTGCTTTCTTAAGTATTTTCTTCTAAGTTTCTATCACATAAAAATGTCGATGTCATATCTTGAGAGAAAAGAGAGACTTGCAAATGAGATTGAAATTGTGATGACTGTCTCTAATCGGGATTAGAGCATAAGAAAAAGAAATGCCATTTTGAATGATAGATGGAATTTGCTTATACTCAATCCCATCATTTTAACGTTTGGAGGGGAAGTACCAAAGATACATGTGCTGAAAATAGGAAAAAAATAGCACATTATTAAGAAATACAATATTAAATTGTTTTATATAACATTTGTTTCTATCTATAAGGTGCCAGAAATTATATTGGATTGTGTCCCAAAATTGGATCGATATGCAATAAATTTGAGTTTATGCATATAGACATAAAATATACATAAAAAGATTCCTTCTACTTGATTTATATTTAAGTCTGTCTGTTTTTTACTTCTCCTTACATTAAAACTGATCTTTGGGGCACCTGGGAAGCTCAGTTGTTAAGTGTCTGCCTTCTGCTCAGGTAACGATCCACAGAATCCTGGGATCAAGTCCTGCTTTGGGCTCCCTGTTCAGCAGGAAGCCACCTCTCTCTCTCCCACTCCCCCTGCTTGTGTTCCCTCTCTCGCTGTGTTTCTCTCTGTCAAATAAATAAATAAAATCTTAAAAAAAAAAACTGTGATTTTTTAAGGTTTCTGTATTTATAAGATAAGAATAATTTAATTCCATATCTCACATTTGATTTATTTCCCTTCCTTTGGGGAAATCAGCTAATTCCCATGGATTATATATGGTTTCATTATCTTTGTTTATTCAGATAGTACTCAATTGCCAACTGATGGTGACTATAAGACACAAGTTAGCAAAAAAAACGTTTTTCATTTTGATACCAAGAAGTCATTAGGATTAACAAGTTAATGTTTATCAAATTACCCTAAACACTCAAGTGCATGTTTTTGCATTAGTACAAAGGATTATCTGGTAAACCAGATTAATAGAAGTGAACAGTATGGTAAAACAAGAATCATCTGCTTTTAGAAATTAAGTAATTATATATAATTAATGGAAAGGAATAATAATTAGTGAATACATAATACTTACACAATAATCAGTTAACGCTTTAAAAATAATTAACTTTCCTAATGACCATTTTCAACAAAATTAATGTATTTTGCATGAGTAGCTGGTGACAAGTAAAATACTAATAGCTCCTCATTACAGCACTGCCAGAGGGGGTAGAAAGAATATGGTGAGAGCGAACCTTCATGTTCTCCATTAGTATACTTCTCATGATTCTTTTCCTGAAGAATAATAATTTTCCTTCAGAAAATTTAGCATTGGTAGAATTTAAGTGATAAAAAATATACATATACATTTATATCATATGTATACATTATTTAATATATGTATTTATAAATACTGCATTTAAATGCATTTGTTTCAGGGAAAGTAATTCTTAAACTATGATGGTGTGATCTTTCCTTTCCTTATACTCAGTCAGCCATCAATGTGAGTATTTTTTCCCCTTTACACCTATTTCAATCTTTCCATTTCACAGGCTCCCACATTACATGTCTGATCTTGTCTAGGTGACTTGCTTCTGTTTTTAACTCCTAAATTTCATCCTTTGCATAGTCAGTAATCTATTTTTTCCCCAAAGTCATGCTTTACAATGAGGTCCCAGTCCATTCAAAGAATTTCAATTGTTTCTCATTGCCTACAAGATTAAACTCGGATACTATGGCCTGACACGTACTCTGATCAAAATCCAACCCAGTTTCTTCCCCAAATCTTACTTCACTCTTCTGTTTCTACTTTTTAAATGGTTCTTGAGTAAATTAAATGACTAGTTTTATTTTCCTAAATTTAATAATTCAGGTAATCAATGGTAAGATGATCAAAATTCAAAGCACTCCAACTTGCCAGCTATTATAATGATCTTTCAAATAAATGATGCTGAACTTTCTCATTAAGATTAGTACTCAGGGGGTGCCTGGTTGGCTCAGTCATTGAGCATCTGCCTTCCACTCAGGCCATGATCCCAGTATCCTGGGATTGAACCCCTCATTGGGCTTTCCGCTCAGAAGGAAGCCTGCTTCTCCCTCTCTCACACCCCCTGCTTGTGTTCCCTCTCTAACTGTGTTTCTCACTGTCAAATAAATAAATAATTTTTTTAAAAAATGTTTTTAAATAAAAATAAAGATTAGTATTCAGGAAAATAATAACAAGTCATCACCAGAAAAAGGACTACGTCCTGGTCAATAAAAAAATGAAATAAAACTTCCCATTGTGAATACACCTGCTTCCTAGTGCTCTACAGTTACTGCCAATTCTTCTACGACATAAGTATATGCTCTACAAATTTACCTTCTTTTTTCCATCCTTCACTTTTGAACATTTGCCTCAGTATCTAACCAGTTGGGTGGCCCGGGGTTTGCCTATCTCAGACATGCCGTTCTTGGCAAAACATCCACTGGGAGTCTATTTGAAACATGACAGCTGAACTACAGGGAAAAGAAAGATAGGCAAGAGACTAACTTAGCCCACAATACTATTTTAAGGGCTAGCAGGGGGCATCACTGTAATGAGAAGAGATGGGTCTTCTAAATAGGCAAAAAAAAAAAAAAAAAAAAAAAAAAAAAAAAAAAAAAAAAAAAAAAAAAAAAAAAAAAAAAAAAAAAAAAAGACACAAAGACATTGGGAATTCAGCATCACTCAGTGTTAGATCCAGAGAGATCTTCAGAGGCTATTTAGTCCACACACCTTATCTTGAGAACAAGGACCAAAGATAGGGAGTGACTGATACTGTATTCTCTAGTCAGCGAGTATGATACAATTTAAAAATGAGTGTTCTGATTGATAGCTGGTCCACAACTTTTCCACTAATCTATGCTCTAGATCAGGGGTCTCGAAAGTGGAGTGCACACACCGCAGAAGGTAAATAAACCCAGTCATTGCACTGAGTACAAAAAATGCTAACATTGCTGATTACATTTACTTTTTACATTTAAAAGAGAAAAGGAGATACACAATTAAACTCTACAGGATTTTAATATACAGAGTGACCCTAGTCCCCACATGAGGATAATAACACATGTAGGTGTCCACGTCACCTACAGCACTCAGCTGTCCTGACAAAAGAGTGAGACATCTACAATTAAGAAAAAATGGGATACAAGTTCCCTCACTTCCACATTTGCTTCATCTTATTGACACATGTTGTAGTCTATATTGCACCAGAGGGTGGATTTATAGATTACATCCCCGATTTTAATCAAGTTAATTTACAAATTGTATTATCTAGTTTCAACTAAATTAAAGTTCCATAAAATGGGTAAGTGGCTACAATTATATTATTGCTAATCCTAACAGGACAGCTTCATTGGCCTCATTACAAAATAAAATCAATGAAAGTCTAATCAGATCTGATAAGATATCAAGAAAAATGTTAAAATTATCAAAAAAGCAACAAAAAAATATGGACATATGTATACTGTCAGTAATAGAAACTCTCACCCTAAATATATATTATGTGTTGAGATATTGGTTAATGATAATGATGTTTGTATAATATATAAATAAATAGCTTGTATAACCAAAAGTATTTTGAGACCACTGCTCTAGTTAAAGAACTAGATATAAAATAACATTAGATGGGCCAAAAACTGGAGACAACCCATATGTCCATAAACAGAAGAATGGATAAGCAAATTGTGGCATATTGACACAATGGAGAAAAGAAGGAATTATGGATATAATCAACAACATGAATAAATCTTCAAAGCACTATGCTGAGGAGCACCTGGGTGGCTCAGTTGGTTAAGCGACTGCCTTCGGCTCAGGTCATGATCCCCGAGACCTGGGATCAAGTCCCACATCGGGCTCCCTGCTCGGCGGGAAGCTTGCTTCTCCCTCTCTCACTCCCCCTGCTTGTGTTCCCTCTCTGGCTGTGTTTCTCTCTGTCAAATAAATAAAATCTTTAAATTTTTTTTTTAAAAGCACTATGCTGAAAGCAAAAAGCTAAACCAAAAAGAAAAAAAGAATATACCAAGCGATTTCATTTGTATGAAGTCCAAGTTCAAATTCTACAGTGACAAAAATGAGAACAATGTTACTATGGAATGAAAACCGGGTGGAATGGGGCATGAGAGGACTTTCTAAGATGATGAAAATCCTATTTTCATTGGGGTGTTACTTGGAGTTTTACTTATACCCCAGACATATGTAAATATCAGGCATACACATTTACCAGAATTCAGTAAATGATACATATGTAGTCTATACATTTCATTGTGTATAATGTTGCCTCAATAAAAAAAATTCCAAAAACACGTTTAAATGGATAACATCAGCTGGAATTTGCCCTTTGATCTGAAGTTCCCACGTTCTTGCTGTTATATATGATACTGTAATTTTCCTTAACATATCCGTCTCTTCTCCTTATTGAGGCAGATGCTATGACTTATTTATTCCTGCTTTATTCTGCTACACACAGAATATCACAGCATTATCTCGAAGCAAGTGTTGTTGAACAAATAAACAAAAGAGGTACTCATTTTTTATTTACAAGTGTTTACTATTCTTCTTTTTTTTTTATTGTTACTAAAATTTTTTTTCCAGTGTTTCAAGATTCATTCCCCATTCCCCACACCCAGTGCTCGACGCTTTAGGTGTCCCCAGTACCCACCACCAGGCTCTCACATCCCTCCACTCCCCTCCCTCCAAGTCCCTCAGTTTGTTTCTGTGTTCAAAGTCTCTGTTGTTTCGTTTCCCTCCCTAGATTACCCTAGTTCCCGTTTGCTTTCCTTCTGCCACTGTCCTCCAGTTTGCCTCTCATGCACCACAAGTAAGTGAGACCATGCGATACTTGACTTTCTCTTCTTGGCTTATTTCACTCAGCATAATCTCTTCCAGTCCAGTCCATGTTGCT
>PITA01012537.1:0-61538 GCA_004023965.1 Spilogale gracilis
CCCTGAAGCAAATAATACATTATATGTTAATTTTTTAAAAAAAGGGTAGAAGATATGAAGAGATATTTCTCTAAAGAAGATATATAGATGGGCAAAAGCTCAACATCATTCATCATCAGGAAAATGCAAATCAAAACTACAACAAGCTATCACCTCACACCTGTCAGAATGGCTAAAATAAAAAAACACAAAAACAACTGTTGACAAGGATGGAGAAAAAGGAACCCACATGCACTGCTGGTGAGACTGCAAACTGGTGTGGCCACAATGGAAGACAATATGGAGTTTCTGAAAAAATTAAAAATATAATTGCAGTATGATCCAGTAATTCAATTACTGGGAATTTACCCAAAGAATATGAGAACACCAATTCAAAAAGTTCTATGCACTCTTATGTTTATTGCAGCATTATTACAATAGCCAAATTTGGAAGCAATCCAAGTTTTCATCCACAGAAGAATGGATAAAGAAGTGGCATTTGTATATATAATCAATATTATTCAGCCATAAAAAAAGAATGAAATTTTGCCATTTGCCACAACATGTATGGATCTAAAAACTACAATGCAAAGTGAAATCAGTCGGGGCAGGAAAAAAACCATATGATTTCATTCACGTAGAATTTAAGAAACAAAACAAATGAACAAAGGAAAAAAAGACAGAAACAAAAAGACTCTTAGCTATAGAGAACAAATGGATTTTCACCAGAAAGGAGGTGAGTGGGGTGACGGGTGAAATAGGTGAAGGGAATTAAGAGTTCACTTATCATGATGAGCACTGAGTAATATATAGAACTGTTGAATCACTATATTGTACACCTGAAACCAGTAATAACACTGTATGTTAATTACACTGGAAATTAAAAAAAATAAAAATGTAAAGGCAAGCCATAAATTGAGAGAAAACATTCATATTACATATATATGTATATATACACATATATACATCTTATATATTTTATGTATACCTGACAAAGGACTTGTATAAAGACTCCACTAAAAACCTCTACACTTAACAATGAAATGATAAACAACCCCGTTTAGAAGTCAAGCAAAAGATCTGAAAGAAGGTACATAAATGGTCAGTAATCATATGCAAAAATATTCAACATCATTAGTAGTCAGCAATATGCAGATTAAAACCACAATGAGATACCAGTGTATACCTTCAAGAATGGCTAAAATTGAAGAGGGACAATAACAAATATTGATAAGAATGTGGAGCCACAGGAACTTTAATGTATTGCTGGAGGGAATATAAAATGAATATAGGGGCACCTGGATGGCTCAGTTGGTTGAGCGACTGCCTTTTGGCTCAGGTCATGATTCCG
This sequence comes from Spilogale gracilis, assembly GCA_004023965.1. Lineage (NCBI taxonomy): Eukaryota > Metazoa > Chordata > Mammalia > Carnivora > Mephitidae > Spilogale > Spilogale gracilis. Next base: position 1,331 of record PITA01012537.1, read on the forward strand.
GACAGCCGGGATCGAACCCCACATCGGGCTCCCTGCTCGGCGGGAAGCCTGCTTCTCCCTCTCTCACTCCCCCTGCTTGTGTTCCCTCTCTAGCTGTGTTTCTCACTGTCAAATAAATAAAAAATCTAAAAAAAAATTTAAAAAAATGAATATAGAATACTTCAACCACTTTAGAAAATTGTTTAGCAACTTCTTATACAGTTAAACATACACCCATCCTATAACCTAGACATTCCACCTCTAAGTATTTATCCAAAAGAAATAAAGTCATATGTTTGCAAAAACACTTGTAGACAAAGCAACCCAAAATTTGGTTTGGAGCAACCCAAATGTCTATCAACATGAGAAAGGATAAACAAATTATGATATAGTCATACAATGGGATATTGCTCATTAACAGAAACCAGCTACCAATACACCACAAACTTGAATAAATCTCAGAAACACTGTGTCAAGTGAAAGTAACCCAACACAGAAGAACAGTATTCGAGTGAAACTCAAGAACAAGCAAAATTATGTTAACAGAATTTTTTTTAAAAAGCTCCAGGTAGAATGGGAGGGGGAGCTAGGAAACTGGCAGCTAAGAGACACAAAGTAACTTACTGGGATGACAAAAATGTTCTCTCTCTTGATTTAGGTGGAAGTTACATGGCTGTAAACTGTTGTCAAAATTCATGGAACTGTACACTTTAGATTACAGTGTTTTCTTCTAATTATAGCTTGAAAAACCTACCCAAAAGTCAGCATGAAAATAGGAAACCCAAAAGGTAGAGCAGGCAGAGAAATAGAAAACATATGGTAAAACAGTAGATTTAAACCCAAATCCAGTGACCATATATTACATGTAAATATGCCAGATGCCTCAATTAAGAGACAAAGATTTGTCAAACTGGATTTTCAAAATTCTAATGATTTGCTGTTTATAAGACACATAAAAGCCACAGAAAGATTGAAAGTAAAAGGAAAAAAATAATCTATGCAAATTTTAACTAAAAAGAAGCCAGTGAAAATATATTATCAGAAAACATGACTAGAGAAATTACTGGGGAAAAAGAGAAAATTTCATAATGATAAAGGTTTCAATTCACCAAATAGAAAATAGCCAATTAAAACTAATATATGCACCTGGCCTCAAAATCATTAAAGCAACTAAGAGGAGAAACAGATAAATCACAATTAGAGTTGAAGATTTTAAGTCACTTCTTTCAGTAATTGACCAAAAAGCAGCCTCCACAAATTAATAGGAATATGTGACATTTTAACAACACAGAGTGTAGATTTAACTAGTGGACAAAGTGAACACTATATTCCCAAACTGAAGAATATAAATAATTATCCAGAGTTTGTGAGACCCTTATAAAATCAATTGTATGTTGGGCTACCAAATGAGTCTCAGTAAATTTCAAAAATTGAAATTGTGAATCAATATTCTGACCACAGAGGAGTTAAGGCAGTAATCAACTGTGAAAAAATAACAAAACTTCCTATATGTATTTTTCAAATACATGTTCAAATAATCCATGTCAAAAATTAATCACAACCAAAATTAGAAAAGATTTTAATTGCAAGATAATAAGAATATGACATAGCCAAAACTTGCAGAATACAGCTAAAACCATGCTTAGAGGGAACTTTATAGCTTAAATTCATTTATTAGAAAGTAAGAAATAAATAATCAGTGATGTAAGTAATCATCCCAACAGATTAGAAAAAAACTCAGCAAATTACAACCTGAGAAAAAGGAAGAAAATAATGGAAAAAAAAGTGGAAACTACAAAAATTAATGGAACAGAAACAAACCTAAAAGAAAGAAGACAAACAGAACCAAAAGCTGGTTCTTTGAGAAGAGATGCACATTTGATAAAATCTGGACAAAGCTTTACAAAAAGTAAGAGAAGATACCAATGTCAGGAATGAATATGACATCCTGACATAGCATACAAACATTAAAGAGATGTTATGAAGATTATTAGGAGAAGCTTTATCCAATAAATAAATAGCTTAAATTTTTCAATTCAATTTTTGAAATTTTTCAATTCAATAAAGCTTGAAAATTTGATGAAATGGACAAATTCCAGGAGAAACACAATTTTTAAAAATTGACATAAGGTGGGCACCTGGGTGGCTCAGTGGGTTAATACCTCTGCCTTCGGCTCAGGTCATGATCTCAGGGTCCTGGGATCGAGGCCTGCATTGGGCTCTCTGCTTGGCAGGGAACCTGCTTCCTCCTCTCTCTCTGCCTGCCTCTCTGCCCACCCGTGATCTCTCTCTCTGTGTCAAAAAAATAAATAAAATATTTTTTAAAAATTGACACAAGGAAACAATTGAGAATTACATAATTGTTTAAGAAATTAAAAATGTTGGGGCGCCTGGGTAGCTCAGTTGGTTAAGCGGCTGCCTTCAGCTCAGGTCATGATCCCGGAGACCCGGGATCGAGCCTCACATCAGGCTCCTTGCTCGGCAGGAAGCCTGCTTCTCCCTCTCTCACTCCCCCTGCTTGTGTTCCCTCTCTGACTGTGTTTCTCTCTGTCAAATAAATAAATAAAATCTTAAAAAAAAAAAAGTAACTGAAAATCTCCAGCAAAGAAAATGTTCCCAGACCCCAATAGCTTCAATGGTGAATTCGGCCGAATGTTTAACAAAGAAAAAAGATGTCAATCCTATATACATAGTTCCAGTGAATAAAGAAAAGGCATGCTTCCTGACTTGTTTTATGAGGACAACATATTCTTAATACCAATTTGAGAAGCACGTGATGAGAAAGGAAAACTATAGTCCACTACTGCACTCAGAATATAGAAGCAAAATCCAAAACACAGTATTAGCAGATGGAATCAGCAATATATAAGAGAATAATGCATCAGAGCAAGTTGGATTTATTCCAGGAAAGCAAAGTTAGCTTAACATTCAAACTTCAGTCAACCTAACTCACACTAGCAGAACAAAAGAACAGATTTGTATGATCACCTGGATAGATAAATAAAAAGTAATAAAAGTCAACATCCACTCATTAAAATAAACAAACAAAAATTACTTGGCAAAGTAGGAAAAGAAGGGAACTTATTAGCCTGATAAAGTAAATCCATAAGCTAGCAATAAATCCGAGACTTAAATGAAATGTTGAAAACTCTTCTTTAGATGTGGAGATTGAAAGATTTGAACAGCATAATTAGGTGGAAAACAGCACTCCTAATCAATATGGAACAGAGGTCCTTGCTTAGAACAGTAATGGAAGAAAAAAAAAGGTATAGAAATTACAAAGGAAATAATAAGTCGTCTTGTGTAACTAGAAAATCATAAGAAGCTACAAATTCTTAGCAGGTTCACAGATACAAGGTCAAGACACAAAAATCAACTGATTTCTATTTAGGAAAAGGAAGTAATTAGAAAACAAACTTTTTTTAAAGATCCCCATTTACAGTATCATTTAAAAAATGAAATGTCTAGGAATAAACCTAACAGAAGTTATATGAAACCTTTATGCAAAGACCTCTGAAATATTATTAAAAGAAATGAAAAGAGACATAAATAAATAAAAGGGGTAGGGGAAATCTGTCATGCTCATTAACTAGAAGACTCAACATTACAAAGATGACAGTATTTTCCTTCCAAATTTGTGTGAAGAATTGGGGAATCCAAATCAAAATTCAAAGGCTTTTTTGGTAGATCCGATAAGCTGGTTTTAGAATTCATAGGAAATAGGGTGCCTAGGTGGCTCAGAGGGTTAAGCCTCTGCCTTCGGCTAAGGTCATGATCTCAGGGTCCTGGGATGGAGTCCCACATCGGGCTCTCTGCTCAGAGGAGCCTGCTTCACCCTCTGCCTGCCTGCCTCTCTGCCTATTTGCCTATTTGATCTCTTTCTCTGTCAAATAAATAAAATCTTTTAAAAAATTTATAGGAAACAGGAAAGATCAAGCCACTTATAGAAAAAAGAGCAAGTTAGGAAGAATTGCTCTACAACAAAGCAAGATTTATGGTAGCTACACTTGTGGTGAGCACAGCACAATGTATGGAGAAGCTGAATCACTACGTTATACACCTGAAATTAATGTAACATCATATGTCAACTCTATTCAAATTTAAAAATTAAAAAAAATGATTTCTGAAACCACACTAGTTAATAACAGTGAGGAATTAATGCAAAGACAAATAGACCCATGGAACAGAAGAGCTCTCTAGCCCACAACCCACAAATAGACTGACATTTCACTTTTGACAAAGGTGCCATTGCAGAGGGAAATATTTTTTTCAAGAAATAATTTCCTATATTAGTTGAATATAGGAAAACATTTTAAACTTCACCCCTACTTCACACTGTACATTAATACATCATCATCATCAGGTAGATGTGAAAGATATATACCTTGTGGGTGAAAATAAAATTATAGAGTTTCTTGAAAAAATATAAAATATTTTCATGACTTTGTGTCTTACTAGAGCAAGACACAAAAAGGCACCAGCAATAAAGGAAAAAGACTGAGAAACTGGACCACATTAAATTAAGGGCTTCTATTTAATGGAAGACATGATCAAGAAAATGAAAAAGTAAGCATATGTGGGCAAAGACTCCTCAACACATAACTGATAAATGTCTCATACCCACAACATAAAAAGAAACCTTATGAATTGGTAAAGACAAGGTGTACAAATATTGATGGAAAATTGGCAAGAATCCCCAGTAGAAACATCACACAAAAGAATATTAGATTGCCCATGAATACATGAAGAGAGAGTCAGCCTCATTAGTGATTAGTGAAATGGAAAAGTAGGCCAATCAAAGTCAAACAGCATACTGTCCAGAATAAGTCACATTTAAAGAAGCGACCACAATAAGTATTGCCAAAGCTGTGGAGCAAGGGAACGCTCATACAGTACCTGTGGAAGTGAAGGTGGTTATAATTCTTTGGGAGAACACTTTGGCATTTTTTCCAAAGTTAAGCATACATATATGTTCTGACCCAGCAATTCTGCAGGGACACCAAGAGGTGTGTTCACCAATGGTTACTACAGTTGTGTTCCTAAGAGCCCCAAACTAGGAACTACCCCAATATCCCTCAGTAGTAGAATGATTAACTTATTTGTGGTATTTTCATACAAAAAAAAAAATGATACTGAAATGAAAATAAATGAACTCCAGCCAAAATATGTATATCATAAACAAAATGTTAAACAAGCCTAATACAAAAGTATATGGTAGGACTTCATTTTTCACTCTAAAAACTGCAGTATCAAGAAATGTCTAATTTCGGTTATAAACTAAAGAAATGCAAGTGATTACCATAAAAGTCTTGCTAGTGGTTACCTCTGGGGGGTGGTTCTGTGGGTGTTGGCTTTGTGATAATTAAGCTATACATTTTTGTTTAAAGTCACTTTCTGTATATGTGTTACATTCAGTAATAAGTAGTTAGAAACCAAAAGAGAGACAGGATTAGTGACACAGACTATAAGACCCCAGGGAAATCACCTTCTGGGTAGGCATCTATCCATTTGTTATTATTCTTTAGACTGAGTGGTACAGCCCCCCCCAAAACAAACAAACAAACAAACAAAAACCAAAAAAGATTATAACAAGGAACTTAAGTGTCAGGATCACCAAAGCAAAAGTGTAGTTTGCCATGCAAACTGGATATCACACTAGCTGGGTCTGCTTCATTTCAGAGTTGCTGTGCTGGTGGTGAGTTAAACACAAAAAATTGTTTTGATAGCAGCTGACCAAGAAGCTAGAATCAAAGCTGCACAGAAGGCTCCGATGGTTTGGAAGACATGGCAGTAGATGATGTTAATTACTTGGTGGGCTCTATATGGCCTGGACACAGAACTCCAGCCCAGGGAGTTTCTCAGAAGCACAGTAACTATAAAGTAGGAAGAAGTAGGAGGAGTCCAGGAAAGGAGGAGGAGGAGGTACTTGAAGCCCCTGTGTAGACACTGGGAAGATAATGCCCCGTCCTTCCACAGCTGGGGAGGGTGCCACTAAGAGAAGCCAGAAGGAGCTCTAGGAGGCATCTGTGCCTCCTAATTTACCTGAAGACCCAGGGGTGATAGTTGATTCTGTGTGTTAATTTGACTGGTTATGGGGTGCCCAAGTTAAACATTATTTGAATGTATCTGTGAGGATGTTTCCAGTGAGAGGAGCATTTTTATCAGAGGACTTATAAAGTAGGTGGCCCTCCCAACATGAATGGGCACCATCCAATCTGTGGAGGGTCTGAACAGAACAAATAGCAGAGAAAGGAGAGATTCACCCCCTCTTTCCCTACCTCAATACTTGAGCTGGGGTATCTAATCTCACCTCCTCTTGTCCTCATACTGGAATTTACAGCATCAGCTCCCTTGGCTCTCGGGCCTTCCAACTCAGACTGAGTTACACTACTGGCTTCCCGGGGTCTCCAGCTTACAGATGGCAAGTCGTGGGACTTCTCAGCCTCATCATCACATGAACCAATTCCTCATCATAAATCTCCTTTTATAAACATCCCACTAGTTGACTAATCCACCCCATCCCCAAGGCATTCTGCCTGCCTTGTCACACTGTTCCTCACTCCCTCCTCTGTGTTCCTGGCTCCAAATCTTCTCCCAGGGAAACCATGCTCTGTTTAGTTAGATCCTGGGTCCAGAGCATCCCCCACTGTGCCATCTTTGCAACTAGGCAGCCTGCGGGGTGTGCTTACGTTAGCAGCAGCTGCAGGCCCCATTTTACCTGGGATGAGAGTGACATTTGGCACTGGTGAGAGAACTCCTGCATGAATGAATCCCCAAGCTTGGTCTGGTGGAGAAGGTATTATGGCCTCTAATGCTAACCTGACCTGGGTTTAAAGCTAAGTGTGGCTATTTCCTGGCCATAAGCTACGTCACCTTGGCAAGTTACTAGGACTGTGAGTTTTCAATAATATTGCATAGAAAACACCTAGCACAGTGCCTGGCATATAGAAAGTTAGTAAAATGCTATTGTTTTATTATTTACTACCATCATAAAAATTCTTAATTATGTTTATTATATATTAGTAATATATAATAGGATATTATAGGAAAAAGACTATGAAGAAAGGAACTGCATACTCCTTGTGGAAAGATGGAAGTGAGCCCATTTAGGAGGAGGCATAAAGCTTCAGCCACTCTACACTAGAGGTGGGACATTGGGTCTCTTGACCCACAGTTCTGGGGCTCTGAGGAGGCACATTTTTCCTTCTTGTCTGAGATTCTGCCTGCCCAAGCTCAGGAAACAGAAGCTGGGTCTCAAAGAGAAGGGTGGAGAGTCCTCGGCCTAGCACCTTAATTGTATACTTTTCCACAAGAGAAGGTCAAAAATACATAGAGCAGATGCCACCTTTTGAAACCTTCTGTATGTGCTCCATATTTTCCATCACTGTCTCCAACATCATTCCATTATGATCTCAAGCTCTGTCAGGTCAAAATATTTCATTAAAAATATGTTGGAAACAATACCTTAAAAAGATTATCCACCATGACCAGGTGGGATTTATCCCAGTGATGCAAGAGTGGTTCAACACTCGAAAATCAATCAACATGATAGAACAAATCAATAAAAGAAGAGAGAAGAACCACATGGTACTCTCAATTGATACAGAAAAAAACATTTCACAAAATACAACATCCATTCCTGATTTAAAACTCTTCAAAGTATAGGGATAGAGGGAACATTCCTCAACCTCATAAAATCTATCTACGAAAAACCCACAGCGAATATCATTCTCAATGGGGAAAAACTGACAGCCTTTCCTCTGAGATCAGGAACAAGACAAGGATGCCCACTCTCACCACTACTGTTCAACATAGTCTTAGAAGTCCTAGCAACAGAAATCAGACAACAGAAAGAAATAAAAGGTATTCAACTCGGCAAGGAAGAAGTCAGACTCTCTCTCTTTGCAGATGACATGATACTCTATGTGGAAAACCCAAAAGATTCTACCCCCAAACTACTAGAACTCATACAACAATTCAGTAATGTGGCAGGATACAAAATAAATACACAAAAATCAGTTGCATTCTTATACACTAACAATGAAAATATAGAAAGGGAAATCAGAGAATCGATTATGTTTACTATAGCACCAAAACCATAAGATACTTAGGAATAAACTTAACCAAAGAAGTTAAGAATTTGTACTTGAGGAACTACAGAACACTCATGAAAGAAATTGAAGAAGACACAAAAAGATAGAAGAACATTCCATGCTCATGGATGGGAAGAATAAACATTGTTAAAATGTCTATACTGCCCAGAGCAATCTATACTTTCAATGCCATTCCAATCAAAATTCCACCAACATTCTTCAAAGCATTGGAACAAACAATCCTAAAATTTATATGGAAAAAAAGACCCCGAATTGCTAAGGAAATGTTGAAGAAGAAAAACAAAGCTGGAGGCATCACGTTACCTGATTTCAAGCTTTATTACAAAGCTATGATCACCAAGACAGCATGGTACTGGCACAAAAACAGACACATAGACCAATGGAACCAGAGTAGAGAGTCCAGATATGGATTCACAAATCTATGGTCAAATCATCTTCGACAAAGCAGGAAAAAATATCCAATGGAAAAAAGACAGTCTCTTCAATAAATAGTGCTGGGAAAATTGGACAGCTACGTATAGAAGAATGAAACTAGACCAATCTCTTATACCACACACAAAGGCAAACTCGAAATGGATGAACAGCCTCAATGTGAGGCAGGAATCCATCAAAGTCCTGGAAAAGAACATAGGCAGTAACCTCTTTGACATCAGCCACAGCAACTTCTTTTAAGACACATCTCCAAAGGCAAAGGAGAGAAAAGCAAAAGTGAACTTTTGGGACTTCATCAAAATAAAAAGCTTCTGCACAGCAAAGGAAACAGTCAACAAAACAAAGAGGCAACCCACAAAATGGGAGAGGATATTTTCAAATGACCCCACAGACAAAGGGCTGATATCCAAGATCTATAAAGAACTCCTTAAACTCAACACCCAAAAAGAAGATAATCACATCAAAAATGGGCAGGAGACATGAAGAGGCACTTCTCCATAGAAGATATACAAATGGCTAACAGACACATGAAAAAATGTTCATCATCACTAGCTATCAGGGAAATTCAAATCAAAACCACACCTTACACCAGTCAGAATGGCCAAAATTAACAAGTCAGGAAACAACAAGTGTTGTAGAGGCTGTGGAGAAAGGGGAACCCTCTTACACTGTTGGTGGGAATGTAAGCTGGTGTAGCCACTTTGGAAAACAGTGTGGAGATTCCTTAAAAAATTAAAAATAGGGGCGCCTGGGTGGCTCAGTTGGTTAAGCGACTGCCTTCGGCTCAGGTCATGATCCTGGAGACCCAGGATCGAGTCCCACATCGGGCTCCCTGCTCGGCAGGAAGCCTGCTTCTCCCTCTCTCACTCCCCCTGCTTGTGTTCCCTCTCTAGCTGTGTTTCTCTCTGTCAAATAAATAAAATCTTTAAAAAAAAATTAAAAATAGAGCTACCCTATGACCCTGCACTTGTAGTACTGGGTATTTACCCCAAAGATACAGATGTAGTGAAAAGAAGGGCCATATGTGCTCCAATGTTCATTGCAGCAATGGCCACAATCGTCAAACTGTGGAAAGAGCCAAGGTGCCCTTCAACAGATGAATGAATAAAGAAGATGTGTTACCTATATACAATGGAATATTACGCCTCCATCAGAAAAGATGAATATCCAACTTTTGTAGCAACATGGACTGGATTGGAAGAGATTATGCTGAGTGAAATAAGCCAAGTAGAGAAGGTCAAGTATCACATGGTTTCACTTACTTGTGGTGCCTAAGGGCTAATACAGTGGACAGTAGGAGAAGGAAAGTAAATGGAAAGTAGGGTAATTTGGGGAGAGAAACAAAACATGAGAGACTTTGGACACAGAAACAAACTGAGGGACTTGGAGGGAAGGGGGTAGGGGGATGGGAGAGCCTGGTGCTGTGTACTGAGGGCAAGTATTGCATGGAGCACTGGGTGTGAGGCATAAACAATGAATCCTGGAACACTGAAAAAATAAAATAAATTTAAAGTAAAAAAAAAATGTTGGAAAAGCACCAGTTTGGAAGAATATGCTTGGAAAGAATGACCACCATTATTCTCAGCCTACATGAGCAGGAGAAATTATGGTGAGGAGGCAAATGGTGCTGGGAGGACCAAAGAACATGAGCAGGAGAAGTTGCCAGTGAGACTAGGAAGATGGCATCCAGGGATGGCAGCAGGTTCCTCCAGGCAGCACTTGCTTGCAGGTCCATACAAAGAGGGCTGGAATAGAAACTGGAGCAAGAGAGGGTGGTAGATAGTTTGCAAAAACGTCTATCCACAATCCCTTCCATTTCCATACATGTGTGCTGTTCTTCCCATCAGGAAATAGAATCTATTTTCTCTTCTCTTAAACCTAGACTCACCCTGAGACCGTGCTCTGATCCCCACAATGCAGCAGAAGTGAAGCCGCATGACTTCCAATTCTAGGACTTAAGATGCCTTGCAGTTTCTATTTTCACCCTCCTGGGATGCAGCCAACATGTAATGAAAGTCATGCTAAACCACCAAATGGAGAGAGGCCATATGGAGAGCAGGAACGGCCCCGCCAGGCCCAGCTGTTCCAGCCACCCCAGCTGAAACACCAGGTGTGAGTGAAGCCACCAAGGATTTTCAGCCCATCCCAGCTCCCAGTGGAAGGCAGCTGCATGAGTGACCCCAGCTAATACCATGTGGAATAGGATTGCCCATTTGAGCCTGGTCAACCCACAGAATCATGGAGAAGTAGTAAACCCTTGCTATTTAAGCCACTAAGTTTGGTCTAGTGTTTTATGTAGCAACAGATAACTGAAATGGAATTCAACTTAAGCTATCACCTAGACACTGAAAGTCTGCTCAGTTAACATCACTAATTCACTGGCTTTCAGAACATAATGCTTATTGATCTTTTATGCTTTTAATAAAACTTCTGTTTAAATATATACACTGTAGCCAGCATGCTTGCAAGTGGGAAACTGGTGCCAATAGCAGAGACTTCCCACATGTTTCTAATCAGAGATGAGCCAAGGAAAGAGTGTCATAAACAGTGATGGGTACTATCATTGACTGAGCGCCTCCCTTGGGATGGGACCTAGGCTTTACAGTCGTTTCATTTTTGTCCTTTGGAGGTAGGAATTGTAAAATGTCTCATTTTACAGATGAGGAAACTCTGAGGGTTATAAAGCAGAAGCATTTGCCTGGGGACTAAACCATGAATGAGTGGCAGAGACAGTGTTTGAACCCACAGCTTTGAGTACTTGACCTCCAAACTATACAGCCTTTCTAAAACCAGAATATCTTAGTTATTCTTTGGTCTCAGCTGTTCCTTCAGATTGTGGACTGGGGGTTGGGAGCTCACAGAGATGGTTCATGAGGAATTTCTTCCCCTCCCTGGAAGAGGTTACTGGCCCAGGAGGGCTAGCATGGAGGCAGGGATGAGTAGGTCTTTCAGGCTACTGGGGCACCTGGCATCAGAAGGCACAAGGCCTCTCTCTCCCCCAGAAGCAGCACATTCAACATTATGCAGTTTTACATTCTGTGCTCTTTATTTCCAAGAACGGAGCTTCCCCTTTGAAGCCTTGAGTAGCCCCAGGCCACTTAGAGCCGAGCTCTGTGGAGTTTCCCCTTGTCCTAGAAGGAAAGAGCTTCATTTCTACCCTCTTTTAATCTTGGAAGTCTTCCTGCGAGAGTTTAGCTTTGGAAGAAGTGAGGGAGGCAGCTGGATGCATGCTAAGTAGGACATTTTTAGTTTGAATAGCGACTCTTGAGACACTGCAGTGAAAATCTAAGTGAAGAAGGCAGAAATAGTTCGTGTTGTATGCAGTAAATTACAATTCAAAATAATTTTGATGGGTTTCAATGATGGGCCAAAATCAACATGATAACCTTTAGCAGAAATAAATGTAAACTCCCAAATGTAGGTGCACATGATCATTTATATAATTTTAGGGTGGGAAAGAGCAATTTGAGGGAAAACTAATTGGGGTTTGGTGGAACATACATGAACCCAGAATAAATCGACAGTGAGATGCAGCTGCTAAAAGATCTAAGGCAATCTTGAGCTACAAATATGTGTTTACTGTGCCAGTCCAGGTTAAGGGAGGTAAAAATTACCAAATGGGAAGCCTGGGTAACACTCCTTTAAATAGATGCAGAGTCTGGGCTTCCAGGGAAAGCACAGATAGCTTAGGCTCTGCTCCAACCTGCCCCCCACCAACAATTGGGATTGGTCAGATTCAAAGGCACTGAATCATGTTTTAAAGGGCAGAACTTTCAGTGTGCCTGGGTGGCTCAATTGGTTCAGCCTCTGATTCTTGATTTTGGCTCAGGTCATGATCTCAGGATTATGAGTTCCACATTGGACTCTGTGTTGAGTAGACTATGCTTAAGATTTCCTCTTTCCCCCTTCCTAACTCCCTCCCCTCCACTCCACCCCACCACACACACACACACACACACATGCACGCGCAAAAAGGAAGGGGTGAAACTTTCAAAAGAAGTTACTACACCCAGGCATTTAAGTGTAGTCTCTCTTCTGTTTGTCCTGACCAGGGATTGCTCCTGGCCATCTCTCCCTGGAATGGTCTTCCTCCTCTCTCTGCAGATTTAGGGCCCAAGACCACTGATCAGGAAGACCTAGGCTCAGAGGCCAAGGTCATTCTACTTTTCACAGCAGGGAAAACAGTCTCTCTGACTCTTTTATTGCTCCTTTCTTCCAGCTGCTGTAGGTAGGGTTGGATCTGCTATTTCTCGCTTTGGAGGCTAATATTTGGGACTCAAGTACGACCACTGAGAAGCAGAGAACTGGACAGACTTTGGGGGTTCTACCAGTTCTGGTTCTAGGTTGACTCTGGCCAGGGCCTAGCAAAAGGAGTTTTCGTCTCTGCTGGAGCCGGGCTCTGTTGAACTCTGCAATGGTGTGAGGGAATACTGCCCTAGCTAATAACAACACTCTGCTTTACCTATGCATACATTTTCTTTAGGGAACTTCTATGAGTGGCACTGTGTCCCCCTCGAATTCATGTTGAAGCCCTAACCACCTCCAATGTGATGGTGTTAGAGATGGGGCCTTTGGAGGTGGGTCATTAGATTTAGATGAAGTCATGAGGGTAGGTGCTCATGACTGGACTAGTGCCTTATATGAAGATACCTCTCTTTTCCCCTGCCATGTAAAGACACAGCAAGAAGATGGTCATCTGCCACCTAGGAAAATGGCCTTCACTGGGAACTGAATTGGCTGGCCAGCACCTTGATCTTGGACTTCCCATCCTCCAGAATAGTTAAATGTCTATTGATTAAGTCACCCAATCTATGTTCGTATGGCAGCCTGAACAGACTACTACAGAAACCTATTATATCTCAAGTTTTTTTTTTAAAAAGGTGGTCCTTGGGGCACCTGGGTGGCGCAGCTGGTTAAGCGACTGCCTTCGGCTCAGGTCATGATTGAGCCCCACATCGGGTTCTCTGCTCAGCCAGAAGCCTGCTTCTCTCTCTCTTACTCCCCCTGCTTGTGTTCCCTCTCTCGCTGTATTTCTCTCTGTCAAATAAATAAATAAAATCTTTAAAAAAAATAAAAATTAAAAAATTAAAAAGGTGGTCCTATATAAGAAACAAACCTATGAAGATAAGAGACGGTTTGAGCACCATGTCATCTATTATAACAATGCTATCTCATGGCATCAATGTAGTCATTACTCTTGACACAGATGAGCTAGAGAGTGGCCAGAGGGAAGCTGTGGGCAAGAGGAATCCATGGCCATGGCAATATGAGAATGATTTGGGGGTAGGACTGCTAACCCCAGGAGGACTAGAGCACCAATGAAATTGTCCTTCAGTAGGGCCATTTCTTAGGATGAAGGCCAGAGTTGGCTGCTCCCCAATTCAGAGCTGCCTGGAGAAGCAAGCTGCCCCCCTGAGACTGGGGCATAGCTAATGACAACATGTTCTAGGGTGAAGAGCTAAGAAGGAAAAGTTAGAAGAAAGGGAAGTATTACAAGATAGTAAGCAGAAATCCTCAGGGTGGCTCCCAGTTACCATCTTGGCAAGGGGGGCAGAGTTACAGGCCAGGGACTATAGGACAAATAAAAAGATAGGGTCCTGCTGTCTCACCATGTTTGGTTTCTGGGTCACTTCTGCTCAATAAAACAGTATAATGCCTCCTTTCTTCTGCAATGCCAGGATGGGAAAGATACATTAAACACAACAGATATAATTTGAGAGACTAGGTTCCACTTTCTATTGACTGGATTTGCAGCAAAACATGCCAGCTAGAGTAGGCAGAGGTCCCTCTTAAAGACAGGAGAATAGGCTGAGGCCTAGGGTTGATGGGAAAGAAGAACAGCAATGATAGAGAAACAGGATAGTATCACCGGCATAGAACAATTAGCTGGAGTTGCAGAAAGGCCTAATACCCATTTCATGTATCTGTAGGGCCATCCTTACAGGGTAGTCTTTGGTAGGAAGGGGAGCAATAGGTAAAGTCACAGGACTCCACCTGGGCAAGACATTATTAACCTCCAGGGCTGTGCAGCACTGCAGGCTCTGCCACTGGAGAGCTGAGAGGCTGAGCAGGGTGAGGGGTTGGGATAATCCTAGGAGGTCTCCAGAGTCCTTTCCAGCAATGAGCAGGGAAACCCATGAGTCAATCTTAGCTCTCTTGAGCACATATGAGAGAGGGACTATGTTACAGCTGTACAACAATGATTATAAATGCCAGAGAAATATTCAATGGGCTCTATTTCTGATGATCATTTTCTTTCGACTCATCTGGAGTTGATGTTACCTAGTAATTGGATCCTCACATGTGGCGGGCTGCCTACCCAACCTGCTCTGCCTGCCCCGTCTCTGCTGATCAGATGGATTCATCCGCAGGAGTTACAAGAAGAAAAAGTCTGATACGGAATAAGGGGGACAATGTCATTCATTCACAAATATGTAGAGGGTCTTTTCTACTCTAGGCACTGTGCCATGTGCTAAGGGTGGAAAGAAGAAAGAAAGCCCCTGCCTTCAAGAAGCTCGCAGACCAGGGGCACCTCGGTGGCTCAGTCAACTTAAGTGTCCGTCTTTGGCTCAGTTCACAGTCTCAGGGTCCTGGGTGGGGTCAAGACCCATGGTGCAGGATCCAATAGGGAATCTGCTGGTCCCTCTGCCTCTCCTCCTACTTGAGCTCTCTCTCTAATAATTTAAAACAAAACTCGCAGTCCATGGGTGAGGCAGCCATGTGGACAACAGACAAATGGAATTCAGTGATTCATTTAATAAATGTTTGTTGAGTATGAGCTCAGTGCTAGGCACTGGAGATTTTAGCAGGGGCAAGACAGACATGGTCTCTCCCCTTGAAGAACAGTGAAAAACATTCTGGTGGAGGAATCCGACAATAGGCAAATCACACATAAAGGAGATCATGAGCCACTGTGCAAAGTGCCATGAAGGAAATGCAGCAGATGAGGGAACAGAGTAAGAGGAGCAGACTTTGGAAAGGGTGATGGGGGGAGGACATTCCCCACAAAAGGACAATTAGGTTTCCACCTGAGGCTTGAGAAGTAGTAGCCAAATTAAGAGTGTAGGGAAGAGCATTCCAAGGGGACATTTACCACAAAGACAGGAAAGAGCACAGTGTGGCAAAGAAGCAGAAAGGACATCCCTGTGCCCAGGTATGGTGGGTGATGATAAGAGATGGGTTAATGGGAGGTAAGGTAGAAAAAAGGCAGGAGGAAAATCCTACAGGGTTTTGTGGGATTTGAAGGAGGATTTTATTATAAGTTCAGCTCAAGATCAGCATTTCCAGTTTGGGGACCAAGAGTGGAAATTTTAAAAGAACCAACATCGCCAGGACTCTGATGCCTTAGTGAGTGTGACTTGCCCCTCCTCTGCTCAGTCTCCTGGCTCTAGACTTCCTTCATGGAGGCGCAAAAGGAAGTAGATCTTCCAGGAGATGGAGAAGTTTGGATGCTTTGGAACCTGCCAGGAAAGGGTCTTTGAAGGAATCAGAGGTAGCTCAGGAGACAGTAGAAAAAGCGGAGGGAATCACGGAGAGAAAATCCAGGACTCTACACCACCTGGCCTCATCATCCTGACAATCACCGAGGGGGGCAATTCTTTCTGTCTTCCTCTCCTCCACTACCTCTGGTCCCTACAATCACCACAGAGGAGGGAGAGCTATAGAATTCCTCTAGGAAGGTTGCTTTCTTGGAAGACCTGGGCTTTTCAAAGCCAGTGCTACTGCTGTAACATTTACCACATCAATTCTGGAAAGGAAGAAGCATGGGAAGCTGGGCTAGGGAGAAGGCAGGAAACTTGGGAGCTTCTCTGGTTTAATCTTTTCTTCTGTTTTATTTTTAAAAATCCACTTTGCAGAGATGTATAGTCTCCAAGTTTCTGAAAAGGGAAGCAGCAAAGAAACTCCTTCTGGTGTGAATGAAAAGAATTACATAAACCACAGTAAATTTAGTATGAAATTACATTGCCAGCCCTAGAGGAGAAAGATGCTTTTTCCACCCTGCATTAGCCATGTTCAAGGACCTATTATCCTGAGTTCCCAGTCTGTCTACATTTGAAGGGACACAGTTGCCTGTAGCTCTCACCCATCTCATAGGATGGAAGCTGCTGGAATATATTAATTATTTGACCTTCCTTAGGGCATGGGGTTTCCACTTTGTATTTATATACTTGTGTCATTTTTACTTTCTAAACTGGGACCTGAACTCCTGCTGATTCTTGAGCTCCATTAGATCAGAATTTTCTTGCTCTTCAGGTTTTTCAACTTCAACACTTCCTGAAATCCTGGAGCAAAAGGACAAGGTTTCTAGGCTAAAAGAAGAGAGTTCAGTGCTTCAGATACAGGTTTCAAGTCTAAGCTCTACCAGCTTTCAGCTGTGTGACCTTGAGCAAGTTACTTAAATCTGTTTCCTCATCTATAAAATAATGATAATTGGAGCACCTGGGTGGCTCAGTCAGTTAAGCATCCAACTCTCGGTTTCAGCTCAGGTCATGATCTCAGCGTTGTGAGATTGAGCCCTGTGTCAGGCTCTGCCCTGGGCATAGAGTCTGCTTAAGATTCTCTTCCCACCTCTCCCCTCCCTGCCACCACTCATGAGCTCACTCTCTAAAAAATAATTTAAAAATAACAATAATAGTTATTATTGTTGTGGAATATATTCCACAAAATATTGTTGTGGAATTTAGTTGAAGAAAAGTGTTTGTAATACTCTTGGCTCACAGTAATTTTTCAACAAAAGTACAGTAGACTCCTATTTCAATTGTTCTAACAACATCTATTGTTTCCCTCTGAGATACTTTCTCCAAAGGATGCTTAGTGTGTGGCGCTCATAGTGTGAAGTCCAGCTAAACATGCTTCATTCATTCATTTATTCAATAAAAATTTACTGAACTCTTACAATATGCCCAAGGCTGAAATAGATTCTACTGATAAAAAGAAAAGTAAGAAAAAAAAAAAGACACTGTCCCTGTCATTCAGGGGTTTACTGACATTGGAGAAGACAGACATGAAAGCCACCCTGCAGGTTGGAGTAGAACACAGCATAAGTGGCAGAAGTCCTAAAGTTGGGTTTTCCTGAACCACCCTTGGTTCCTGTGTGATAAAGCCAGGATGAAAAGTAGTCAGAGGGCCTCTGTGGTGTTTCTAATAGCAGGTCGCCACAGACATGGGAGAAAACTGTGGGTAGGCTCCCAGCAGTGGGACTGACAGCTAGACCTTGTATGGAGGTTCCCATACAAACCAACGGAGACCAAGTACAGTAAGTCCACCAAGGAAGGGAGAGACACATGAGCTCTGACCAGATCCAAAGAAAGAGACTAGATCCTAAATTAAACAAGCTCAGAATTGATTCACAATGCCAGCCAGCATGGCACAGACCAGCCAGGAGGAGAAGGGCATGGCTCTGGAGACCAAAGGAACTAAGACACCTGCAACCTCCTTCCACTCTTGCATAAAGCCCCCTCCATCCTTCCTCCCTCTTTGGGTTGACGGACCAATAAGAGAGACCGAGAATCTTTTGTTTGGGAGACTGGCATTTCCTAGTAGGACTACTGCATTACTGAATGCACTCAAGTTCTAAACCAGAGTCAACATTTAACTATTTTTCCCCCATCCTTCCCACATTTTCTGGGAAAGACTGGTTATAGACAATAGAGCTCATTTTCTCTCCCATCTGAGTTATAACATGGCTAAATCTTGTGACCTATTTTCCCTTATGTTATGCTCAGCACCCAGTACTAAAGAGACACTTGATAAATGCAGCTAGTCCCCACCGGATAAAAGAAGCATTGAAGAACAGGAAGTCCTATCTGCCTTTGTGGATCCCATTTCCAAAAGACATAGTCAAGCCAATGTGCATCTTTCTGTATAAAATACAGCCCTGAGCCCTTGTCCATTTATTCTCTGTTCTTGATGCCTAGACCACACCCAGATTCTCACTGCTCTCAAAGTAAGGAGAGAAGCAACAGGCCTGTTGCCAGCATCCATTCTGTGGCCAGGAACGTGGTTAAATTTTTTTTTAACTGAGTTCCCAATGATGAATCACCTCTGTGTCCCCAGAAGTCCCCAGAGGTCCCCACCCTGGCCACACACACACAAAGCCACATACCCCAACTGAGTTGAGATGGATGTAATGTGGGTGGGTGTGGGAGTTTTCAGAGTAGAACAGTCTTGGTTCTGGTTCCATGATAGAGAGGAGATGGAGGTGGGGTGAGAAGGCCCCACCTCTCTCCTGGGGAGAGGCTATGCCAACATGTATATCCAGAATGGATTGCACCCTTGGGGCAGAAGCAGATGGGGAAAGACAGTTCCTAATTCCAACCAGAGAAAGATATTATTTCTCATGAGCCTATGAAGAACATTTCTCTTGGGTATGTAAGACAGTCTATGTCTCTTGCCTGGGGCAGGTGAGAATGTGGGGAGAGCAGGGTGCTGGGTGTGTGGATGACATCATGGGAGGAGAGGGGAATGCTGTGGTATCACAGACATGTGGGAACTTCCTGGGCGAGAAGTCTGGAGGAGGACGATAGAGTTCGGGATCCTATTTCTGGCTTTAATAACAGCCTTGGTGACAAGCAACCACATGAGAGGGATGCAGGCAGGCGGGTCTGTCAGGGAACAGTGGCACCTCTTGCATGGAATGAGGGTTTGCTATGAGGTCTTGGTGGCCTTTAATGCAGGGGTGGGTTGGGAAATGTGGGATGCATTTTTAGTTGTGAGAAGGTGCAGATGCATGAAAGAATGGAACGGGATGCAAAACCAGTACCACAAGAGGGCTTCAAAGCCATTGCTGAAATACAGCTGAGGAGACTGTGTAAGTATGGTGGAGTAAGCAAGAGCAGACACCCTGCCAGCTCCTCACTTGTGTCCTTGGGAGATTTTCTTAACTTTTCTGGGCTTCTGTTGCCTCTTCTATAAAATAGGGATAACAATAGCACCTTCCTCGCAGGACTGTCAAGATTAAAAAAGTTAACACATACTTGTAAAGATTAGAATGGGGTGCCTGGGTGGCTCAGTGGGTTAAGGTTTCTGCCTTCAGCTCAGGTTATGATCTCAGGGTCCTGGGATCAAGGCCCACATCCGGCTTTCTGCTCAGTGGGGGAGCCTACTTCCTCCTCTCTCTTTGCCTGCCTCTCTGCCTGCCTGTGATCTCTCCGTTTGTCAAATGAATAAATAAAATCATTAAAAAAAAGATTAGAATGCTTTTCACATAGTATGTGCTCCAGAAAAGTTAACAATTCTTATGGTGGAAAGGGCACTGCAGTAGGACACAGAAGACAGGGTTTTAGTGCTGACTGCCAAAGACCAAGTGAATGTCTCTTTGGACCTGAGTTTCCTCATTTGCAAAAAAGAAAAAATGGATCAGATAATATCAATCTCTCTTTAGCTCTACCATTCTAAGACCTTGACTTGGTCATCTATGTGGAGTTGATAGACGTCCACTTTGCTCCAAATTATCTTGGGCATGCCAGTGTCTGCAATTCTACCTTAATGGGGCAAACTTTTGAGTGAAGCATGTTCTTTAATCTTCTGCTCCCTTCTTCAAAGAAAATAGATCCTGGGGGTGGTTGGTGGGTATTTAACCAGTAATACATGGGAATGAATTAATTCTTCCCATAATAAATGGTCCTGGAGTAAGCGCAGGCCATACTGTATGGCTCAGAAAGAAAAGAAAAAGGAAGAATCATGAATCCAAATTTCTAGCACATGGCTTTTTCCAGAATAGTTGCTGCCCTAAAGTAACTTTTATAAGAAAACAAAGACAAAAGCAATTGTAGCATGAAAGCATGAATAACCTATTAGATAAAAGTAAAAATCCAACCACTAGACCATGAAGGGAACAAAAATCTTGAGTGGGAAACTGAGGGAGACTGAGACCAGGTGGATAAGAGGAGTTCTTGAGGTTCTGTCCATACCTCTAAGAGGGTCCTGGGTCATCAGTGCTTCTCTGGGAATGGATGTCTGAATGTCCCTGGTAGAGCCTATCCTTCCTGGGCACATTGGAAGTCCTATAGATTCTGGAATGAAAGCTTAATTGGTCTTCTATAGAAAGCTCAGGGAAGGAATATGTTACATAATGATTCAGTGATGCCCTCCCTGCTGGGCACTGCAAACTGTGCTCAGAGAATATCTGAAATGAACTACAGTCATCAAGCAGAAATTGGAGTGACTAAGATGACAAAATTTTTCTTATGCAAGTCAGAAGGAATACCCAGAAATTGGTCCAGAGAGGAGACGGGAGGGAGGAAAGGGGAAAGTAATGTGAGAATTCCAATAACTTATTAACTGGATGCCCCCTCTTCATACCTCCAGCCCAGAAAGAGAGATCAGTGGTGGAAATGGATCCTAAGGTCACTGTTCAGAAGTGAGGAATAGGAAGAAATCAAAGAAAGTGAGATTCTTTTAAACATTCTTGGTTTCCCCTCACTGAAGAGAAATCCAGGGTAGAAAAGTAGTTTTCCCTACCATCCTACTGACCTCCCATAGAATGGTATAGGCCACCATCCAACTGATCCATCCCTCACTGAGGAATCTCAAAAGAGGTTAATGGTGAAGAAGCATCTATACAATTATTCATGCACTCATTTTTATTTAATTTATTGAGATTCTTCTCTATGCCAGGTGCTTAGGACATACAGAGAAATGAGCCCCTACCCCAGCAGGTGATATGCACAACACAGTGTAGAGTGGAGGGATAGAAGGAGGTTGGGATCATCTGCCAGACCTGGTGCTTGGGTGAGACCATGCTGATTGGAATCTTAGAGGAGAGGGAGGAGTAACCAGGGAAACAAGGAAGTTGAGAGTGGGCTTTTTGGGCATAGGGAACATAAATGAAAAGGGGTAGGGAAGTAGAAGATCACGTGTGTATGGGGAACTGACTGTGGCTGTGTAGAGTGTAAGTGGAAAGTCAAGAAGTATAATCTGGAAAGGTCTTGAAGGGCATATCATGTAAAGGAGGAGTGTCTGGGGAGGAGAGGGGATGGTCATGACGACCCTTAGGGAGAAGGTGCTGCTTCTGTGTGAGGAATGGATGAGAGCAAGGTGGGCTGGAGGCCCAGACACCTCAATGGGCTGTTAGGAGGAGCTGAACTAAGGAGGTGGGAACAAAAAGACAGCAATGAGGTATGTGGGAATGCAGCTGAGAGGGAATGTGGGTTAAGGGTCAGGGACAAGGAGAAGGAAAAGAACAGGAAAAGGCAAAAGGGGGTGGTGAGGAGAAGGAAGGAAGTGAGTGGAGGTATATGGAGGGGTTGTCTTCCTCCTGTTCTGGGAAAAAACAGCCTGTCAATTCTCAGAATCATGGATCATAGTCTGGATTGGGAGAAACCTTCAAAGTGACTTACTATAACCTTCCTACAGCCATCTCCTCTACAGTTTCCTTCTGGTGCTCAGCCATCCAGCTTCTTTATTCAAGCACTGAACACTAGATTATTGTGCATGGACCATGTGCCTGGAGCTATACCAGGCTTTGGGGATATGATGGTATAAAAAGGCCAATCGGTCAGGATGAAGACTACAGAGAAGAATGAAGACATTCGGAAGAAAAGGCCAACAAATGAAGGTTTAAAGAACAAAAGTTATGGGGCACCTGGGTGGCTCAGTCAGTTAGGCAGCCACCTTTGGCTCAGGTCATGATCCCAGGGTCCTGGGACTGAGCCCCACATCAGGCTCCCTGCTCAGCAAGAGCCTGCTTCCCCCTCTCCCACTCCCACTGTCCGCTGCTCTGTCTACTTGTGCTCTCTCTGTATCTGTCAAATAATTAAATACAATTCTTAAAAAAAAAAAAAAAGAACAAGGGTTATGCAACATCTCCACATGCATTACCCTATATCACCAGCTGGGAAAAGGAGGTGGGTATGTATTAGCTCCCTCTTCAGTCAATGGGTTCAAGTTGCCCTTGGAAGGAAATGTGACTTTGGCAAGACCATCCACAAAAGGCCGAGGGCTGGCAGGACTCCTATTAGCTGGGGAATTGAGTCTTTGATTATAAGGAAGACCTGCGTGCTACATCCCAGTGTCTACCATGGAAAAAAGTGTTTGAGTATATCCTGATTGTGTTCACCTGTGTCTTTTGGTTCCTGTGTGTGTGTGTTTCTGTGCATGCTGGTGTACCTGTTAGTGTGTCTATGTGTAGTGCTGCCCCTCTTGGATCAGGGACCATGACAACTCTGCAGGTAGGGAGTTAAGTCTTGTCCTCTGCCACCTACTTTGGTGGACCCTCCCAATTCTTTCCTTTGTCCTGTCTAATCTGGGTCTGGTGAAAAGGTACAGAACATGGGCTTTGGAGTGGGGGTTATCTGTGGACTCTCTATTAAGATTCTACTTCTATTCTCACTTACTAAGAACATGTGCGAGAAGGCTATCCTATAGAACTCCTTGTGCAAATTAGAAAAAGCACTCCTTGCTAGCAGACCTCATGTGAATGCACAGCCTGGCAAGCAGACTAGACAGATTCAGCCCACACTGGACTCTTCTACAGGTCACCCTCAAAGATTATCTTATCTGGACTATATTTCCTGAGCCATGATGGTATGAATAGGGTTTGGGGGCCGTGTCTTCCTGAGGCAGTCTTTTCCATGTCCAAGACCTGAAATTCCAGTTATTGTCAGAAATTAGGATGACAGTACCTGCCATGAGGCCAGGATCCTGGGGCAGACTTTCACCCAAAGGCCCCTAGTAGGGTTGGCTCCCCAAACTCAGGGCAGAGGACAGTGCAAAGGATGGCCTTGGAGGGAGCTGGAACAGGTAAGAAATGGAGCATCTCCTGGAATGCCTGAAGGGACATAGATCCAATGCCATGTTTGCACAGAGAGTGTCCATGTCCGAAGACCAAATGCAGCTAGGAAGAGAAATCAGGAGAGATGAGGACCATGACCAGACTTTGTAGAAATTGGAAAACCAGATCACTGGATGCTCTGGACCCTATAGCACTAAACCCAGGGCAGACTCTCTCAGTGGTTCACCTGAACTTTGTAACTTGATACTTCACCAACTAGTTTTTCAAAGAGCCTGCAATCACTCTCATAAAAATAAAATCCCTCCCTTTCTAAAGGTTTATGTTGTGTATTCTTTAACACATGTAATTTTTGGCTATGGTAGACTGGAAGGTTCATAAGGCAGAGTGGCAAGAGTATTCATGTTCTTGAATTCTTGAACATAGAGCTGTAAGAAGCTTGAGATCATTCCATGCAGTGCACCAGCTCAGAACCTGGGGCAGAATTCTGCCCATCTTGTTTGAGTCAACACATAAAATGAACAATGAGAACACAGTTGTGCAGAGCATACCCTCTCCTGCTTATCTCTCAATGGCAGCCTACTTCATCCTACCACTAGCCCTAAAGGTCATGGGTGCAGTGATTTGCCCAAGATACCCAGCTGGTCAGAGACAGGATCAGGAGGAGATCAATGCCCTGGGTTCTTAAGCCAGATCAATGCTCTCTCAGCTCTAGAAATCACTGGTTCTCTTTTGATCTACAGGGACAGGAGGTACAAATAAGCACCATGAACCTGTTACCTTGCTTTATATAAGCCCCCCTTAGCCCTTTGTTCATAAGCAGGCACACTCACATACACACCTGTGTGCACGCACACCCATAGACTCAGATTCCTAGACTACAGAAAAGGTCTAGATCTTATTTTATCATTTTAGATTCCACTCAATGCCTGGCATGCTATCACTTCTCAATAAATGCCTGTTGAATGCATGAATGAATGATGAATATTAATGGATATTTATCTTCCCAAGATTCCTGTGGCCTTCACCATAACCTTGATTCAGAGGCCCAAATGGACCATTTCATGTAGGGGAAAGAAGAGAAACAATAAATTCATTAGTACTGTGCCAGGCACTTAAGTGTATATCATCTCAGCTAATCTCATTTTAAAATAAGTAATCCCAAGTGAGCAGACATCCTCCCTATAAAGGAATGACCCCACCATCCCCTGGTGCCCATACATAAGAGCTTTTAAGTACAGCAGGCTTATGGCTTATGCACCAATTTCTGCTTCTACTTATCCCCAGAAGATCTGCAAAAGAAAACAACATCAGAACTTCTGAAGACCAAAAGCTCAGAATCCTAAGCTTGCAGCCTTCCCTTTTGTGAGACAGAGAAGCAGGAGAATATTAAGAAGAGTGAGTGCAGGAAGCTAAAAATATCTTCAAAGCTTATGTAAATTTGGCGCACATAGAGGCACTGGCCTTTGGGCTCCAGCTGTTCTCAGGACTGACTTAGATGCCCTTGACATGGAGATCCAGACATTCTCAGAACCCGCCCACCATTTGTAACCTTTTAAAAATCTTCCTAATTGTGTTCCATGTTCTTTAAATTTATCACCCCTTAGGAGTTGAGCTACAATATGTTAATGAGGCCATTCAAAAGGCCTCAACGCCCCTCCTCTCCCAGTCTCTTGGGAGAACAGTGAGAGGTCAGAGACATCCATCCTTGGAATAACAGGGGCCTTTGAGAAGGGCTGTACCCCTAACATTAGCATGTTAAAAGGGAGGGAATCAAAAGATCACTCAATCAGCACCCAATGAGGGCATCATTTCAATCAACAGCGCAGCTCATAAAAGTCCTGATGCCACTGACACTGCATAAAAACAATACCTAATTGAGAATTAAACAAACTTTTATCTGATGTAATTCTGAACTTCAGCCTTTAAAATAATGCCAAGTTCAGAAACAAAATTGGCCTCATGATTCAGTCTGGCGGCTTGTATACGTTTAGTGGGTATTTTTCCCTCACAGCTGACACTTTCCCTTCCTGGTTCACAAAGGAAAATGAGACGGGTGTTGCTTCCCCAGAGGCCACAGTACTAAGTTAAGTGTTTCTGGGTAGGAAGGGGGCTCTAAATGAGCACATATTAACCTGAGGTAACCTATGGTAAGGCTGGGTCCTGGCTTTCCAGATTTGTAACCAACATTTACTAAGTATAATTCAGCTCTTAGGTACTCAGAATGCTGGCTGCCAGACTGGGAGACAAGTAGTTTTTAATGCACGGATGACACAGTCTTCTGACATTAGAGGCATGACCATGAACCAGGTGGCCAATTACTCTCAGAAAGAACAGCTCAATATCAATTGTGCTAAATTCAAATGGTCATATTCAGCAGAGGCTATTCAGCATCCAGATGGACACGATTGAATATCTCCATTCAACAAGGCAATCCATTTCATTACTTGCAGAGTCCCTCCAGAGCCAGCTCATCCTGATGGGCCCAGGAAGACCAGGCCCTGGCCAAAATTAATTGTGTTCAGCAGGAATTTTAAGGTAAAAGCAGGAACTTGGAATCTTCCAAGTCAACACCATCTTACTGTTACATTAGATGGTTGGTTAGAACTCTTCAAATTTCTGTTGAAAATCTGGTCAACCTTATGAACAAATACAACAGTTTGTTTGGAACAGTCTTTGCTCTGTCTAGAAGAAGCCTCTGCCACCTTGCAGAACTGGGTTGACCTCCACGGGAGAAGATGGTAATTCAACTCCCTTAGTGCTCACGCTAAACATCACCTTTGCCTCCTCTTCATTTGGTAGTTAAGGTATGTGGTACTCCTCCTCACCAACCCCAGCAAGCATTTGCATCTGCAATACTCACCTCAATCTCATTGCAAAATTCATGGCCGACACACTGGGAGGTGTTGCATAAGGGCCATACCAGCGACTGTTTCCTACATTCAGACACAGCCAGTTGGTTGCCTACCAGCTAAATTCAGCCACAGGTGTGTGTGCAAGCTCTCCTCTGCCCCAGATCTTTCACACACACCACATACACACATATACACCACATGTACAAAGACACGCACACCACATGCACACCACATGTGCATACACACATATACATATACAGGCACCACATACATACCACATTCACACACACCACAGTGTGTTTTTCAAAACATAGCTTCGAATGGCTTTAGCCTGAGACCTTCACTTCCCAAGTCACCACAATTCTCACTAAGTCTCATTACCACACACTTTAGTTTCACTCATTTATCTTATCTGTCTAGAAACCAACAGTGTTTGAGTTTATAAAACCCTGCTAGAGTCTGTAAATTTTAATACATATTTTAAGTTTTATCACTCAGAAGTGTACATAGGAGCAACAGGTGGTTCCTTCTAGGTAACACACTAGGATTACAACCAGTAGGCAATTTAATAGCAACTTTAGGCCATCCAATTTCTTTCCTTTGACTCAGAAGGTATGGGTGGAGTTGCAGAGGGAGATTCTAGGGTTAGTTGGAACTCTTTTCTGTTGTTCTTTCCTGGTGATGTAAATTGTAAATAGCCACTGGATACCCACTGCTTTCATCTCATGGGACTGCCATCACAGAAGACCACAGACTGGTGGCATAAACAACAGAAATCTATTTCTCAGCTCTGGAGGCCATAAGTCCAAGCAAAATCTCGTTGCCAGGGTTTAGTTTCTAATGATGCTGCTCTTCCCAGCTTGTAGATTACTACCTTCTTGCTGTGCCTTCACATGTCTTTTTCTCTGCATGTTTTATAAGGACACCAGTCCTCTTGATTAATTACCTCCTTAAAGGTCCAGTCTCCAAATACAGGCATGTTGGAGGTTAGGGCTTCAACATATGAATTCTCAAGGGGACACAATTAAGTTCATAGAAAGTACTTACTAAAAAGTCCACATACAATTTTTGCTATTGCCCCTCTGCTATTGTACCAACAATAAGGATGACTAGTATGTTATTAATTAATCAATTAATTAGTTACTAGTTACTAGTATGTTCTTAATTAATATTAATTATATCAATTAATTGTATTGAAGTCCATTAATATATTAATATCAATTATATTAAGTATAGGAATGAATTCTATTAATTATTCTGATCTCACATCTCTGGCAGACATGGCTATTCAGTAATGACACTTCTTCCTTCAGGGCATAGGAAACACAGTGTTGAGGGAGCCATTACCAGTTGGACTTAGCATAAAAGATATGAGGTATTTGACATTTGTACCCTAGAGGCAGACCTCCTCCATCTTGGGTAAGGATCTAGGAACTGAATGAAAATCCAGGAGTGGCTGGTGCATACTTGTGTTGTGGAGCTGTGGCTTTCCACCATGCTTTCATGCTGGGCAGAGCGCCTGACCCATAGGGACTCTTGGCTGACAAAACCTTGCTGGAAACTCTCTTTCCTTGATTCTGCATCAAGAATTAATCCTCTCACAGCTTTTCCTTTTTTCCTACAAAGCTCTAAGAAACTCCAAGCTACAGATAAAGCTCTAAGAAACTCCAAGCTACCTCCTGATTTGGGGAGGGGCTATCACCTCAGAAACTGTTTCTTCCTAGATGCCACTTAAACACAATCTGAGAATGCTTTTTCTCTACTTTTCCTGGAATTTTATTCTTACTGACTAAACTGTACTGTTCTCCAAGCACCTCTGTCCCTAGAGCTAAACATCCCCACCTCTATCAGTTGACTTGCCTTTCTGTACAGGAGGCAAAAGAAACAATTTGCAAGGGGTAAATAATACCACATTAGCTCTCCATCTCTCCATAGAAACATCTTCAGAAAAATAGGATTTAACATTATGAGCTTAGTTTCAATCAAAGAACAATATAAAGAGTGGTATTTGGTCTTTTATAAGATAGGTTTTGAAGGTACTCTTCATATTACTATTCCTGATACTATTCCTCCTAATAAATGGGACAATCTGCTTCCCTGGTATTTAATTCAAAGAGGAACTCAAGGGATAATTAATAGACCCATCATGTTTTCTTCTTTTCCTTGACTACCAGTAAACTCACTATGTTTTGTGCTCAGTGGTCATTATTATTCTTAGCTGAAGGTTTCTGATAAACTACTTTCTCTCTTCATTGCTGGACTCTCTTATTCATCCTTCATGTGTATGTGTCTTCCATCTGAGCCATCTTTCCCTTAGGAAGGGATATTTTTAATAAATAATACATCAGAAGCTGAGTCAGGGACAGATCATCAAGTGACTGGGCTTTCAGCCCAATTCAGTTCACCAATCATCTACTGACCCCCATTATCAATTGGTCCCCAAAGCTTAGTGTTCTCTGGGAAGAGACCTTGGATCTTTTCAAATGATGAAAGGCTCCTCGATTTTTGACTGAGCAAAGCCTTGTCAAACACTGCCATGCTCTATTTAGCACAATAACAAATCCCAAGTCCCAAAAACCTGCATATTTCAAAACATGAGACACCCATGATTTCAACTTCCCCTTCATTTTCAATCTTTCTCCCAACCCTTGGGCTCATATTTCCAATTATGTCTTGGACATCTCTTTTCAAATATTCCAAATGCACCACACACCTAGCAGGCACAAAAGGGAACCCTATCCTTCTACCCCATCTTCCTAGAAACTTGTTTCTTTCTCTACCTCCTCTGTTTCAATTAATAGATCCACTGTTCACTAAGTTTCCCAAGCTACAAGCCTTGAACACTTTATTCCTCACATTCAGTCGGTCTCCAGATGTTTCAGAATAAGCTTTTGAACCTGATGCTTTCCCTGAAACCATGCTGTCACTGTCCTAGTACAGGATTTTCTTTTCTCCCTCCTGAGCTACTGCAACAATTTCCTGAGTCTTTCCACCACCCACTCTTTCCCTTTACTCCCATACTACCATCACCACTATCCTGCTCACTTCCTGCCTATAGACCTTCACTGGCCTCTCAATGCTGTAATAACATAAACACTCAATTTATAAAGTAGTGCACAAGGTCCAGTGCAGTCTAGCCCCAGCCTTCTGCAGCCTCATCTCTCCCTTTCCATTAGGACTCCTATGGTCCAGTCATACTGAATTTCTCATTCTTTTTAAAACAAGCCATGTTCTTTTATGACTGTGCTTTTGCACTATTATTCCTTCTGCCAAGAATACTATTTGCATTGCCTACTTTTCTACCTGCAAAATGACTTTTATTCTCATGAATTAACTCAGATATCAACAATACTCTGGCCACCTACCCTTCAATTAAATCTTCTTGACATTTATACCTTCCCTTAGCTGCTTTCCACAATCTTCCCTAGAATTTACCCAGGTGTATACAAAGTGCTTGTTAACAGGCCTATCTCTGCCCATCACTCTGAGCTATTTTGGGCTAAGAACCATGTCTTCCACAGGCCCCAGTACCAAGCACAGTAAATGGTACAGGGTTGGTGCTCATGAAATATTAATAAAATGGGCAGTGAAATATGAAAAAGGAGTAGGGAGCAAATGTGGGGTGATGAAACATCTCTACTGAACTGCTTTACCAGTTCAGGACACTGTATTCAACAGCTGTGGACTCCCTGAGGTACTGAGGAATAAATAAGTGAGCAAAGGCTATTCTAACTTGTTATCTTAGCCATTCTGGGGCTCATGATGCCTCTACCTCTTGTCATTCCCTTCACTGTTCCTTCTCTGCCTTCACCATAACAAGCTTATATTATGAGAAACAGCATCCTTAGAAGATGCAGGAGGTACAAGCCCAGTGTTCACAGTTTGGAGTAGACTTCACTGAAACTGTTAGAGGTGATATAGTTGATTATATTTTTCAAAGATGGCTGTGACAGTACCTCCTATCTCACTCTGTTCTATGGTGTGACCTTGCTTTATCCCCATCACTCTCTTGCCCTTCAATCTGGGAAGTCCTGTGACTGCTTTGCTCAATAGAGATGAAAGAATGAGCCACTGAGAAAAAGACCAAGATTGAGGTGGGGGGAAAATACGACCCTTGTCATATAGTGGCAGAAAGTTTGGCAACACTGTTGTTTTCACAGTGCAACTGTTTTTGTAATGACACGGAAGATAAAAATAAACCTAATGAACAACTGGATTTGGCTTCTCTTAAGTTCTCTTACCTATATAAATGGAACCATTTGGTACTAAAGAAAATTTAAAGGAAATGAAAAAGATCCAGGACTTCTTGGGTTTGAAAATAAAACTATTACATCCATTCTCTCACAAAAGAAAATTTTCAAAGGCAGAAATGGCCTTAGAGTGAAGATCAAATCCAAGGTGCTAAAATATGAAAACATCTTAGGGTAAATATCAAGCCAAGGCTGTGACTGTAAAACTCTTTCTTAGGACCTTAGAAAGATCAAAACTGATGTATCACAGACTCTCTCAAATAGACAAAAAGACTTCTAAGTATCTTAGGTGTATTCCTGGCAGTTCTTCTCTGTTCAACAGTGGGGTATCTAAGACTCAAGGATGTTGTCTCATAGCAGTCTCAGACACATCCCAAGGTGGGGGGGGGAGCTCATCTCAAAGACATTTGTGAGTATGGGGTTTAACTGATAAAATACATTAATATACATATACAATAAGCCCACAAAGTTTTTAAAAGAACTGTAGCAGCTCAGACTAAAAGAGACAGAGAAAGTAAAAAATGAACAGAAGCCTTTGAATCCCTAAACTTTTATAGGCACCAAGCAGTCTGAGAACCCTATTTAGGTACAAACATGGAAGTTCCTGTACAGAAAAGAAGGATGACACAGAGGATGGAATTAAGGGCCCAGAGGGCAAAGCCAACAGTCTTAGAGAATGACATCAGGGAGTAGGATTGAGTCCCAACTAAGGAACTAACAATCTGTGCTTAACTGGATTTTTGAATTGCTATGAACCAGTGACTGCTATGTGCCTTTCACTTTTCCTCTTTTAGAATGGAAATACAGTAACTATTTTTCTATACTTGTCTCACCTGGGTATATGGGGAGAGGAGAGAGAGAACTGTCTAAGTCACAGATACTTAAAGCAAGGAAGAACTATGCTAAAAGAATTACACCAAAAAAGCCCCCACTGTCACCTGGACTGAATTTAGTTGATACAATCTTGGACTTTGAACTGATGGCACAATGTGATGAAACTTTGAAGGTCTTGGGGAAGGAATGACTGAATATATGTGAAGGTGGACATAAGTTTTTGTGGCCAGAGGCAGATAATATTTTCCAAAGGTGACTGAAACAATTTCTCACATTTCACATGTATTTCTAAAATGTAACCTTGCTGATAATGCTGTCAAGAGATGGAACTTAGTTCCCTTCTCTTGGATCTAGGTGTGCTGTGACTCTTTCAGCCAATAGGGTAAAACAGAATTAATAATTTGTGTCTTCCAAGACTGGGTCATAAAAGGTGATACAGTTTTGGCCTTGTATACTGGGACACGATGGAAGAAGTCCAACTACCCTCAGGCCACGGTGAGAAAGCCCAGAATACAGGGGGAAACCACATGTAGATGCTCTAGTTGACAGCTCCACATGAGTTCTCAGATGACAGCCAGTATCAGCTGCTAAATACGTCAGTACAGATATCTCTAGATGATTCTACCCCTCAACCACTGAGTCTCAGCCAGCCCAAGGGCAAGACATCATGAGAGCCAGATAAGCAAACCCCACTGTGCTCTGTATGAATTCCTGACTCATATAATCCATGAATATAATAAAAGTTTTAAAAATCATTTTAGGGTTTTTTTTTAATTTAAGCTCAATTAATTAACATATGTTATTTGTTTCAGGGCTATAAGTCTGTGATTCATCAGTCTTATATAATACCCAGTGCTCATTACAACATATACCCTCCCCAGCGTCCATTACCCAGTTACCCCATCCCTCCACCCTCCTCCACTCCAGGAACCCTCAGTTTGTTTCCTAAGATTAAGAGTCTCTTATGGTTTGTCTCCCTCTCTGGTTTCATCATGTTTCATTTTTTTCTTCTCTGCCCCTATGATCCTCTGCCTTGTTTCTTAAGTTCTACATATCAGTGAGCCATTCAGTTTAAAATAATGTTATAAAGTAACAAATTGGAGTAAATGGACAAGGGCTCTCTCTCAAAAATGTTATCATTTATAATACAGCTGAAGTCTATCCCTTGTCCAAATTCCATCAAACAAATTGAAAAATACAAACCCTATATACAAACTAAAAGAATGGAGAAGGCAAAATTCTGCAAAAGAGTAAGAATGTGGATTATTATCTCTGCATATATATACTTTACATAAGGCAATATTAGAAGATAGTAGAGTTATCCAGAGAACTAAGAAGAATACATATTAACTAGACAGAGTTAACTCTCAAATGCTGACATGTTAGGTGGTGCAGTTTTTCCTATAGGTCTTCAACAATTTTCCTGAAATTAAAAATCTACTAAAAAAGCCTTCCACTTCATGAAAAAATGGAGTAATAAACACCAGAATTAGCAAAACTAAATGTAGACTATATATATTTCTGGTGCTGTCTAATAAATCTGAAAAGCAAGAATAAAAAGGATGAAAGCATTTCCAAGTAACAGAACTTTGTCCCAGAAAAATAATCAAGAATATTTATAGGAATACATAAATAAATATCCAATCATAACTCAATAAGGAATAATTCACAATCCTTGGCATCAAAAACTAATAGACATTAGAAGAGGTAGGAAAATATGACCCATAATGAGGAGAAAAATCTATCAGTTGGAACCAATCCAGAACAGACATAGGTGTTAGACTAGCAGAAAGGGACATTAAAACAGTTCTTATAACTTACTTCCATATGTACATAAAGCTAAGTAGAAACATGGGAGATATTAAAAAGACCCAAACAAAACTTCTACAGATGAAAACTATGATGTCTGAGATATAAACTATAATGGATTACAGTGTATTAGCATTGCAGAAGAAAAGATTAGTAAACATAAACATAAAACATAAAGAAAAGATTAGTAACATAAAACAAAAGTGTATTAGAAATTAAAGATTAGTAAACATGATAAAAGATTAGCAAAACATAAAGTAAACAAAGATTAGTAAACATAAAACATACACATAGAAATAGACACTGTCCAAAATGAAACACATGGAGAAAAAATAACTTAATGAAGTGAGCTGTGACATAATTTCCAATAGTTGGCATTTAACTGGAGTCCTTGAAGGAGATGAAAGAAAAAGTATTTGGGAAAATAATACCATTTTTTCCAAATTTGATGAAAACTATCCACAAATACAAATCCACAAATACAAGAAACTCAATAAACTCCAAGCACAATAAACATGAAGAAATGTACACCATGGCCACTGTAATCAAATTGTTCAAAATCAGGGCTAAAAAGAAAGTCTTAAAAGCAACCTGGAGTGGAGGGTTGTGGAGACACCCTACATACTAAGAAGCAAAGGTAAAAATTACAGATTTCTCATTGGAATCAACAGAAGGGAGGAGAGAGTAGAGCATCTTTAAAACAATAGAAGAAAAAAAAAACTTGTCACATAGAATTTTATACCCAGTGAAACTATCTTTCAAAACCAAAGATAAAATTAAGGACTTTTTCAGAACTACAAAGCTAGTAGAAGTTATCATTAGCAGACTCATACTACAAGAAATGTTAAAGAAAGTCCTCAGGGCCACCTGGGTGGCTCAGTTGTTAATCATCTGCCTTTAACTAAGGTCATGATCCCAGGAGCCTGAGATCAAGCCCCTCATCGGGCTCCTCGCTTAGCGGGAGGCTTGCTTCTCCCTCTCCTGCTCCCCTGCTTGTGATACCTCTCTTTCTGTGTCTCTCTGTGTCAAATAAATAAATAAAATGGAAGGAAGGAAGGAAGGAAGTCAGTCATTCCTTCAGGCAGAAGGAAAATGATACCAGATGGAAATCCTAATCTATACAAAAGAAAGAGGTGCTGGAATGGTAACCAGATAGGTAAATACACAAAATTTCTAATTTTTTAAATCTAAAAGAGAACTGTTTTAAACCAAAATCATAATAATGTTATAAGTTTATAACATAGGTAAAACTAAAATTTATGACAACAATAGCCCAAAGAACAGGAAGGGAGAAATGTAAGTATACTACCTTAAGTTTTTCATAAGTGACACTTTATGTCACTTGAAGCTAGAGTGTGTTGCTAAAGATACATATTCTGAACCCTAAGACAAGCACTAAAATAATAAAACAATGAGTTACAATAAGCTAACAGAGATATAATGGAATTACAAAAAAAAAATTCAGTCCATAAAAAGACATAAAAAGTGGAGAAAGGTAACAACAACAAAAACAGATGGTACAAAGGAGAAATAAATAGGAAGACAATAGATTTTTATCTTAACCATATCAAGAATCACATTAAATAGGGCGCCTGGGTGGCTCAGTGGGTTAAAGCCTCTGCATTCAGCTCAAGTCATGATCTCAGGGTCCTGGGATTGAGGCCTGAGGTGAGCTCTCTGCTCAGCAGGAAGCCTGTTTCCTCTTCTCTCTCTACCTGCCTCTCTGCCTACTTGTGATCTCTCTCTCTGTCAAATAAATAAATAAAATCTTTTAAAAAAAGAATCACATTAAATAAATAAATAAATCTTTAAAAAGTCACATTAAATTAGAATCGCATTAAATATCTAGATGTCAAAAGTTATCTAAAGTAGATGTCAACAAACAGAGGTCCATGGGACAAATCTGCCCTGCAGCTTGATTCTGTATGGCTCTTGAACTATAAGAATGGTCTTTAAATTTTTAAAGAATTTTTAAAAGAAGGAGGAGAGGGGCACCTGGGTGGCTCAGTTGGTTAAGCAACTGCTTTCGGCTCAGGTCATGATCCCGGAGACCCAGGATCGAGTCCCACACTGGGCTCCCTGCTCGGCAGAAAGCCTGCTTCTGCCTCTCTCACTCCCCCTGCTTGTATTCCCTCTCTGGCTGTGTTTCTGTCAAATAAATAAAAAAAAAATCTTAAAAAAAAAAAAAAAAAAGGAGGAGGAGACGGAGGAAGAGACAGCAGCAGGAACAGCAAAAATCACATTGCCTCAGCCCAAGAAATCTAAAATATTTACTATCTGGCCAAAAAGTTTGCCAATTCCTGGTTTGAACACCCAAATTAAAAGACAAATATTGTCAGATTAGATATAAAATTACTAGAGTAATTGGCATATTTATGTGCCCTCACCCCTATCAAAAAAGAACTTCAATCCATACTTTCCACTATTTAAAAAATATAACTCAAAATGCAGCATAGATTTCAATATAAAATCTGAAACTATAGTATTTCTAGAAGAGAATATAGGTGATAATATCTGTGATCTTGACTTAGACAAAGATTTCTTAGATATGACACTGAAAACATGATCCAAATGGGAAAAATTAATTGACTTTATCACAATTAAAAACTTCTGCTTTTCAAAAGATACTGTTAAGAGAATGAAAAGACAAACCACAGACTGGAAGAAAATATTTGCAAAACATTTATCTGATAAAGAACTTATATCCAGAATATATAAAGACCCCTCAGAACTAACTAAGGGGGTGCCTGGGTGGCTCAGAAGGTTAAGCATCGAACTCTTGATTTCAGCTCAGATCATGATCTCAGGGTCATGAGATCGAACCCTGCATCAGGCTCTGTGCTGGACATGGAGGCTGCTTAAGATTTTGTCTTTCCTCTCCCTTTGCCCATCCCCATCCCCAGCTCTCTCTAAAAAACAATAATAATGATAATAATTAGGAAAATGAATGAATGAATGAATGAATGAATGAGTAAAGGAATGAATGTCAGAAGAGTTAAATGGACACTTCATCAAATAATACACATAGATATAAAAAATGCACACAAAATGGCGCTTGATGTCAATGGACTTTAGAAAAATGCAAATTAATACCAGGGTAACATGCACAATTTACCAATTAGAATGATGAATATTAAAAAGACTAATCATACCTAATGTTGGGGAAGATATGTGAGAACTAAAACTCTCAAACACTGCTGGGTAGGACTGTAAAGTAGTACAACTACTCTGGAAAACAGTTTGGCAATTTCTTTAAAAATTAAATACATACCTACCATATACCCAGCTATTCAACTCCTACATATTTATTCAATTTAAATGAATACATATGTCCATACAAAGACTTTGTACATAAATATTCACAACAGCTTTATTTGTAATAGTCTGAAACTGGAAATAGCCCAAATATCCATCAATGTGTGATTAAATAAACAAGCTATAGTATATTCATACTTTGGTATATTACTCTGCAATGAAAAGGAGTCAAGTCTTAACATATACAGTGACATGAGAATTTCAAAATAATTATGCTAAGTGAAAGAAGTCAGACAATAAAGAAGAGTACAAAGGGGCACAGAAGTAATTTTTGAGGGTGAAAGATATGTTATCTTGATTTGTGGCTATGGTTTCATGGATATACAGATGTCAAAAGTTATCAAACTATACATTTTAAGTACATGCAATTTATGTTATTTAAATATGTGTGTGTATATAAACTGTACCCCCACAAAACTGCTTTAAAAATTTATATGTCAAATAAAAACTGTCAAAAAGTTTTGGCACCACTCTGTGGCCCTTAAAAACACAGCTCTTGAAACGGCAGCCTACAAAAACACAAGTTTCTTTCTATCAGATGAAACAAAAAAACCTTGGTCTGTGAGGACAATGCTGGAAGTAGAGATGACGCCCAGAGTATCAGGCATGTGCAAGTTATTAATGCTTTTTCCTCTCTCTTTTGCTCCTGTCATTTGGTTTAAATAGGGGCTGTAGAATCTCTTAGGAACAACAACTGGACCCCTATGTATGGAAAGCAAGAGATCATCAGATATCCAATGCACTAGGGGTTTCCCAACAGAAGCGAGAAAGAAGATGGGGCCCAGGAAAGAGGAGGCTGTCACTGAGAGCCAGACATAGCTTCATGACTAAAGGAAGGAGGGGAATTGGTGGCTGCAGATGCATCTTGCAGCTGTTGTGGGAACTCAGCCGATTCCAGCCACCATGGTGCTGTGTGTGCCCTCCAGGAGAAAGGGGACAGTGTATACAAACTGAAAGGACTGATTCACAGAATTTGGTAGCACTTTGGGATCCGAGCCACCAGCTGGGACATGCCATCTGTCTGTATCATAGCACCCTCCCCACCGAGTTAAGAGTCCACCTCCTGGTAGACTGTGGAGCTGCCTTGGCCTTGACAACACCAAGGGCTTCCTCTGCCTTCTATGGAGCTCCTGCAGGGTCCCCCCGAGGTGGAGCAAAGGGAAATCAACCCAGCTCAAGGAGACGGACAGCACTGGCCTGGGCTGCACAGAAGTGAAGGGAATGAAGGCAGAGAAGAGAGCTGGGCCAAGGAGCTCTAGCAAGGGGACCCAAGCAACAATCCACCAAAGCCCATGCTTGAGAAAACATGTAGAAAGAAGAAATATTACCCTCTTTCTTCCAAAAAAAGCATTATTGCCCAGGATGACCCAGAAGTTGAACTGTGCTGAGGTAGCAGTGATGTACTTATAGCTCTTTAGCTCAAAAGCCCCGGGGCTCTGGAACAAAAAGCCAAGGTGTGGACAGTCAGGACAAAGCACTGTGTCACCAATGGTTTAGGAGTGTTGGGCAGGCTAACTTGGCCAGTGAGGACCAGGGCTAAAGCCAGACACATTTAAGGCAACCTCTGGAGAATTCCTGGAGATACCTAGGAGCAAGAATCTACAAATCTATCCACTCATTTTAGATACAATTATATGGACTTTCAAATTTTAAGTTTTAATATTAATGTAATGCATTTCTACCCACAGGATAGTAAATAACTGAAATTAATGTAAATTAGTACCTCAACTAACAGGAGTGCATTTTTCTCCTACACGAAGAAGGAAATATAACAAAACCCTCTCAGTGTGGTTGTCCATACCCAGAGATGTATGCTGGAAGATCAGAACAGATTCAGAATGATCTCCAATGATAATTCTACAAAGTGATAGCACATACTCTAGACCCTGTTATAAAATAACATTCACAAAATCAAAGTAAACAGCATGAATTAAACAAAAGTATGGGCTAAAACTTCTCAAGTATTCACTATGAGTCTTTTATTTTTATTATTATTATTGTTGTTGTTGTTGTTGTTGTTATTGTTATTTATTATTGTTATTTATTTATTTGACGAAGAGAAACACAGCTAGAAAGGGAACACAAGCAGGGGCAGTGAGACAGGGAGAGGCTGGCTTCCTGCCGAGCAGGAAGCCTGATGTGGTGCTCCATCTCGGGTCTCCAGGATCATGACCTGAGCTGAAGGCAGATGCTTAATGACTGAGCCACCCAGGGACCCCACACTATGAATTTTTTAAAAACGTTTATCTTTGGATCCTTACACTACACTTCCCATGATCTACTGTGCATGAATATTGGTGACTAAGAGAACTCTCTCTCTTTTGATGACATAAGAAAAAACAGAATAAAACTTTAACACAGAGGATTTAGATTTGAAAGCAGGAGACACATAGATAGAAAGAGATATCAAGTCCTGGAGTTGTTGTGTGACATTTTTAAACTCCATGCTTTTTGGAAGCACCTGTCCGTTAGAGACAGAAACATTCTCAAGCATCCTGACAGTTCAAAGAAACAAAAACAACAAAACTGGCACAGCAATCCATCATTCTTGTGCTTACTCTTTTATCCCTAAGACTAAATATTTTTGAATATCCATCTGATGTGCTAACTAACGAAGGCAGAGTCCATTCTTTCCAGAAACAAACGGTTTTGTTAAGAATTCAAATCAGACGTGGCAGAATCTTCCCATTTGCTGGTTGCTAATGTATCTTAACCACGACATACATTCTTACACGTTCCAATTCAGCAAAGTCTCCTTCTCTTAGCTGGAGATGCCAGATTTGGACGGCGTATGTTTAATCTAGCCAAGAGAACATATTTCCTTCCTGAAACACGGCCTTGACAGCAAGGCAAAGTGTGATTAAGTTGTGTCACAAGTAGGTGTGGCTCAATCCATCTGGCAAAAGGGAGTCTGTGCTGCCTAATTAGAAAATTTAATGATCTGATCTGATCAAACATCCATTTACAGTTTTGATAAGTGAAATTACTCAATTAGATTACTGCAAATGGGTGTGGGTTAGTGTCCTAAGGAAACTCCCAGAGCCAGGAGTAGGGAGTTTGGGATGATGAGATTTGTACACATTTAGGTCAGCAACACATACTACAGCAAAGGAATGATGCACGACTTTCTGAAGCTTCTTGGCCAGTAACTTGTGAAATGCTGATCTGATTTGCTTGGAAATTTTTAAAATAATTGGCTCCTGCTGGCTGAGGCCCCATGCCAACACCGCATGGTAATTCATTCGTGACATTCCTAGAAGAGAGAATCTGCCGGAAGAGCTGCAGTAATATGTTTAGGGGATAATCATGCCACCTCCGAATAGGATGCATAAAAGGAAGCAAACAGCAGGAGGCCAGCAGAGAGGCCTCTGGGTTTCCAGGGAAAAGATTCTCAATTTAAATGGAAATTGTATGACTGTTCCTCCTTTCTTCCTTCTCAAACTCCAAGTAAGACACTAGGTAGGATCATTTCAAGATCACGTGTACAATCCCAGAAATAATTATTTAGGTCTCCCGGATTTGCTGTTTATTGACCAAAGCTCTGGAGACTATGATGGAGACTTTGCAAATAATCGACTTGAGGCACCATGTTCTGGGCTTCTATAGGTGTCACCTAATTCTTGGGAAGCTTTTCAAGAAATATATGTACCCTTTGAGAAACAAACAAAACCACCAAGGTAATTGAATTCTTCTGGAAATAGCAAGGATTGTATTGTAGCTCAGATCTAGAGTAAGGGAACTCAAAGAGAAACAAGTACCAAGATCATAAGAAAACAAACAATGGGGCTATCTCTTAAAATTAAAAAAGGAAGGGAGGGAGGGACAAATCAAGTTTCAAGGAAAGATTCAAGGAACAAAAGGTGAAGGCAGTATGAGAAACTCTGAGCAACAGTGAAGTCCAAGAGGTAACAAGTTTGTTCTGTACCACACTGAGTCCCAGGACACAGCTCCATCTCTATTTGCCACCAACCCCAAGTGCACATGATATTCTTCAGGAATTAACATGTTAGGAAAGCTATAACAGGGCACATAGCTCTGCATACCCTGTGATCTGAACAAGGCTTTCATGCCAGTTATTCTTAACAACCCACTGCTGGAGGCCCATTTTCAAATTCCATCTTTTGAGTTTTCCCATTTACAAGGATGAAGAAAGAGCAGTAACCAGTGGTCCAAGGGAAAGAAAAACAAAATAGAATCCTAACTCTAGGAAATGGCAACAAAAACAGCCTGCTCTGATAAGTTCCCAGAGTAAATGATGTAATTAGTGGACCTTCAGCTCCAAGCACTCTGGAAGACCAATACAAGGAGAATGCAAGAAATGGTGAATGGAAATCTAGCAAAAATTGGCAAGAGTTGAAGGTTGAGTGGACTGACTAGGACCAGCCATGACTACCCAGCTGTGAAAGGTCACAATAAACTTCATCCTCAGTTTCCAAGAAGTCCTATCTGATGGAATAGACAAGCATAGTGCCAGGCTTTTAGGCTGGGACAATTCTTGGAAAAGGTAATTAAGGGGACATAGATTTTGAGTTAGGGTAGATGCTGGACTCTCTAAAGTAGAAGGGAGAGGAGTTCCAAATTATTAGGTGACTAAGACTACTTAGGATCCAGGATTACTGACCTGGGATCAGAGCCATGCTTCAAGACAAAGGTTCTGGGGAAGAAAATGGCCCTATATATAGTAATGTGGAAAGAAGGAGGTTCAGATCGTTGCTTATCTAGTGCCTGATGCTCTGATAATTCCTTTTTTAATACAGGAGGCCTGACTT
Source organism: Spilogale gracilis (assembly GCA_004023965.1). Lineage (NCBI taxonomy): Eukaryota > Metazoa > Chordata > Mammalia > Carnivora > Mephitidae > Spilogale > Spilogale gracilis. The sequence goes on from PITA01012537.1 coordinate 42,419, forward strand.
GGAAAATGGAATGCCTCCCTTCATCCCCAAGGGAAGGGAGTTCTCAATACATCACAAAGCCTGGTTCTTAAGGCTCAAGGACTGGATAATGCTGAGCATACAGTGGGTAGGTTATTATTGCTGGCAGATGGCTAGGCTGATTCAGGCAAGGAAACTAATACAAATCTATATACAAGGAGTCTCCAAATTTCCTCAATTTAGAGATAGCTTCTTATAGAGATACAGCTAAGATATATATACAGGACCTGTGGTCTAACAGAGACTTTCTTATTTATTTATAAATGCAATTGTATGAGACATATTACAAAAGCATAAAAATCAGATGATGTTCAATGAATGGATAAAAATGCAGTGACAGGAAATACATCCTGTCCCAGAAAACCCAACACATAAGGAGGCAAAACCAATAGAGCATCAAGAAAAAGATACCCTAAAATATCATCAATTAAGCAAAGAATAAATATTCACTGACTATTACTATGTGTTAAATAGTGTGCTAGGTGATGTGGGAAATTTGAGGATAAATAAGATTTGGTTCCTATACTCAAAGGACTTTTAAACCAACAGCAAGGGGGCAGGGGTCTGGAGAGGAGCTAAAACACATTAAGTACTGCAGGCTCTGCCTATGCCCCTTGGACTTTTTGTGCTCAGGCTGGGACCACAGAAGGCTACTCAGTCCATGTGGGCAACAGGCTAGCAGAGCTGAGGAGAAACCCCCTGGGAGCAGCCCTTAGCCAGTGACTCTCAGGAGTTAATGTATAAATATCTCAACTCCTTTGCCCCTCAGGTAAGATAGTTCTGAGGCATGTGTTTTGCACTGCTTCCAAGAGTTTCCTCATGGGCGTATGCTCCAGGCAACCACTGTTAGTTGTGACTTAATAACAGCCTTTACCATCTGCATTCCTTCCTATACTCCATTACTGATATCCTTGCATTTCCCAAATTAATGAATTGCACTTGAATCCTTGTTTCAAAGTCAGCTTCTCAGGGGATCCAAACCAAGACAAGCACCTACTGTGTACCATACTACATAATTCACACTCATAAACTCATTTAGTCCCTTTAACACTTAACTAAAAAGAAATATTTCACTGTAGCACATTACTGCTTGAGATTCTACATTAGTTCTCTATCATATTTAGGACTTAAAAAAAAAAGTGTGTCACAGTGGAGTGAATACAAACTGGGCAGTTTTCTGACCTCTAATCATTCTCCCAGTATCTAGAGTTATGCTATCAGCCCCTCCTTTGGGTACATGCATCTTACCCATCTCTAAAATGAGGCTTCAAAGGGGGCCACCAATCATAGATCCTGCTTCCACTGCACATGGTGTGGGTAATGTGACTCAAGCAGGACAGTTGGTCTTTTGGGATATTTTAACAACTAGAACCAAGAGAAGTCAGCCACTCTCTCTGCCATGGTGAACTGATAAAAGGTGAGTGCCTGGAATCATTACAGTCATATCTATAGGCTCATTAAGAGAAAGTTCATCTTTGGTGGGGAGAACAGAACCAATAGTGAGAAAGCAGAGGTGGCAGACAGAGAAAAAGGAACTTCTAGGGGCTACTTGCCTCTGAAGCCAGACTGACCCTGCCCTTCCTTGGCATTCATTACAAGTCAATGATGTTTCTTTTTTTAATCAAAGTCAGATAAAGTTGGATTCCTGCCACTTGCAATAGAAAGATACTGGCCTAATGCACACAACATGGCAGAGACTATGGGCTGGCTTGCTTAGCATTTATCCTGGCATGGTACAGACGGCAGAGGCTGGAAATAAAATCATAAATTCCCCAGGACCTCTTATAGGTGGAGCTCTGGGTAAGACTTAGATGCCACAAATCAGAACAGCCCAAGAGAGCTTTTGTTTCAAAATGGAGTTGAGCAGGAAGAGAGAGGCAGGGGGCTGAGCATATAGTTGTGGGTGCTGTTTAGGCAGAGGTAAGGCTCTACTGCAATCAATAGCTTCCTAATTTGGAAGATGCTTCCTGATTTGATAGCTTTCTGAATTGGGGAGACAGTTTTCCTGATCATGCCAGTAGCGGAATGCTTCCAAGACTTGATTGTTATTTCTTCAATAATTTTGTAGCACCTAACCTCCTATATTAAATCCTTACTGTCTGTATGAAATAGAGCAGATTCCATTATTGGTATGTTGGTTCTAACTGATCATCTGGTGTGGCATGTATGGCCTTTCACAGCCTCTTGCTGTCTACGTATTCTCTTGCCCTTTCTCTTCCTCATTCTTCTTCCCCTCCTCCTCCACCTCCATGTTCCAGCCACTGAATGACTTGGTGTTACACAGACATAGCCTCATGGTGATGCCCTATGGATAATAAAAAAATGTGGGTCTAGGTCTTAGAAGAGAATTCTAGGTCAAACAGATTTAGGAATTAGCTACAATGAGTCATCTATAACACAGCTCATGTGGATGGACTTCAGAGAGAGGATGAGATGACTGAAAATCAAATTTCAGGGAAGTTTTGCAGTTAGGGGGTACAAAGACAACAGGAGAAGTTGAAGAAAGCCTTGAGGTTGGTCAGAAATGTTAGAGGATAAGACACTATCACAGAAGCCAATGGAGTCCAAGATTCACAACATCACCAACTGCAGAGAGAGAAGTGGGGAAAGACATTTTGGAACACAAGGTAGATTTCTGATGGTTCTGACAGAGTGGTAGGGACAGAACCCCAAATGTCAAAGGTTAAGGTATGAATAGTGAGGAAGCAGAGGTAATTAGCAGAGCAAAGGGAGAAAGAGTGATACTGTCATGACAGGTTTTTAGTGATTTTATGAGGAACAGATGCCCTCTAAGCACTACTAGCCCTATGCCTGCCTCAGTCTGAGATATCTGGCAGACAACTCCCCACCCTGACATTTTTAATACCTGAGAAATGTGCCCCCACCCTCAATAAAAAAAGATGAGGGGAAAAAGAATAGCAGAAGACAAAAATTTTAAAAATAAACTAAAAAATGTTTTTAATAAAAATATAAAGGGAGAGTGATGCCTGGGTGGTTCAGTCGGTTAAGCATCTGCCTTCAGCTCAGGTCATGATCCTATCCCAGGGCTCCTTGCTCAGTGGGAGCCTGCTTCTTCCTTCTGCCTGCTGCTTCCCCGGCTTGTGCTTGTGCTCTTGCTGTGAAATAAATAAATAAAATCTTTAAAAATAAATAAATAAAGGAAGAGAGGAAATGAAGTTCAGGGAAGACCATGCCCAGTTCTACCTCTTAACCTCAAGGCCCAAGTCCTTTCTGGCCCTACCATTCATCATCACAAAAAGACCCACAGCTTCAAAAATGCCTCTCTCTCTCTCTCTCTCTCTCCCTCTCTCTCAGAAATGTCACAAGCAGTGTTGCCTTCTTGTGTGCTGGCGCTTAAAAGAAAACTGCTCTGTGGGTAGAAATGTCTCCCCTGGACAAGATGATCCTGAAGTGAACCACAGGGAAGAACCAACACACACATGGGTGGACTCACAAAGAAACTTCAGTCTCAGTCCCCAAGATCTAGGTTACAGGAGAGGAGGTCTGAACCTGCACCTGTGCTCCTGGCAGGTACTGGTCAGAAATGACTTCTGCTGCGCAGGGCAGGAAGGCATGCTGCAGTGAACCAGACGGTGAAAGTGAACCCACTGTATCTGGACAGCAGATCATCTCATGGTCTTCAGTCTGTTTCTCCTTTGTTGTTCCACCTTGTCTCAGCCATGCAGTGAGGCTCCAATGAAGGGTCCTGTGTCCATTCTTGGATTGCAATGAAAGGATTATGAATCATCCTAGAGGACAGAGCAGAAGCCCCTGATGTCAGTGGACTTCCAGCCCTGGGACAGCCCCTCCTCACTCAGGCACCTTCGGATGTTACAGCATTTCTCTTCCCCAGTGCCAGGTTTTATTTCATCCTCACTCAAGGGCCTTTTGGTAAACCAACTCAATCACGCCTACAAGGCAGGTCAGAGGGATTCCACTTTCCATATGGTCCATACAACCATTTGTTCACTCAATTATTCTGGCAACTTGTTGAGCATGTTCTATGTTTGAGGCATTGTGCCTCATTGGGTTATAATGACAATAAGGCACATTTCTTCCTACAAGAAGTTTTCCATCTAGCAATTTCTCAGAATCTTGTAAGAATATGGAGACTACAGTAGCCCTATTCATACCTCATGCCTCATAAACCTTTCTCTACAGTTGCTTTGAATGATGGCGGTGAACAAGGCACCTGTGAGAGGTGTATAGTCAAGTATGACCAGTTCCCACCTCCCTGGAGCATATGCACACTGGCATATGAATTGATCATTCAGGAATGACCCACTCTCCACCCAATGCCCTCCCACCCAGACAGGATGTGCTGCCAGGTAAGGTTCACTATGAAACACTATGAAAAGTTGTGTACAGAGCCCTGGAGCCAAACTGAGACTATTCCCACTTGGGAAGGAAAGATAAGGAAAGGTAACCTAGAACAGATGTTTACACACAAAGGGAATATTAAAACTAGTATGTTTGTATTCAGAGAAAACATTTTAAAATGCAAGCCTGAGAGAAGGTAACTACTGAGTGGAAAATTAGGCATGTGGGGAGGGGGTCCCAGAGCCAAGCAGAATTCAAGGGTAACACTCAAGAGAAAGAAGAATATATCTCCCCTAGGGACAAGAAAAATGGGAAGAGGGAGAAGGATGATCCTGACAGATGCTGATTAGAAAGAATAGACACTGTAGGAATTCAGATACAAAGAGGTAGCAGATACTGCTTCCTTTTGATTGTGCAAACTCTAACAATATTTCCAGTTAAGAGACTTCCCTTTGTGTGTAGTGATGGTTGACACAGTACCTCTCCTCCCATAAAGAGGCAGAGGAAAAATCGCCTCATTTCACTTTACCCTATTCCACTAGTCCCTGAGAGCCAAAGTATGACCCATGATTTATGTTCAATCAGAAGCTCCTCCTAGATCTTTCAATGAGGTGAGTGTCACCTAAAAGTAAAGGGGAAGCATGTTAGTTACCTATTGCTGCATAACTAACTTAAAAGTTAGTGGCTCAAAACAACCAATATTTCTTCTCAGTTTCTGTTGGCTGGTAATTCAGAAGTAGCTTAGCTGGGTGGTTCTTGGCTGGGCCTGCATCACCTGAAGGCTTGACTGGGGTTAAGGATTTATTTCCAAGAAGGTTGACTCACATGACTATTAATAGGGGACCACAGTTCTCACTGGCCTTTGGTAGGCCGCCTAATTTCCTCTCCACAAAGACTGCTCCACAGGGCTTCTTGAGTGACCTTACAGCATGGCAGCTGGTTTTCCCCAGAATAAATGATGCAAAAGAAAGGCAAAACCATGACATCCCCAGGAAGTCATACACTGTCATTTCCATTATATCCCACTGGGGACACAGGAAAGCCCTATCCAGTGCAGACAGGATGCCAGTGGTGTGAGAACCAGTGGATGAAGATCATTAGCTGGCCACCATAGTCCCTTGTGGTCAGTCAGCTGTCCATCACCAATGTCCTGCAGTGATGGCAGTAGTGTCAGAAACAGCAGCCATGGGAACATCCAGTCACACTCCTCCTGCAGCCAGCCTCCAGACCAGCTTTGAGTTCTGCTTATTTTCCAGCCTCACTCCTCCTGCTTCCTGTGGGTTCTGTTGGTCTCCACATCCTTATAAACTTCTTGTCTTGCTAAAGGAATAAAACGCTAGTTTCTACTGTTTGCAATTAAAGCCCTAAATGGAATAGATGATGTTGACCTCTAGGAAGGTATAGATGAGTTCATGTGAGAGTAAGGGAGAAAACAGAACTGAGGCCAGAGCTCTGAAGTTTAAGAAAGGCAGCCAGGAGGGACATGGTGGGGTACCCAAAAGAAAAATATAAGAACGGTCGAGCAGTCATGGGGACCAACAGGTATTTGTGTTAAGATCCAATTGAGAGATCCACATAGAATAGATTGTTCTTTTTTGTTTAATTCAACAAAACACCCTCCCCTTTCAATTGAAGTTCCCTTTGGTCACTGAAGACTGTACAAACTACAGAGCCCAGATTAGCTCAGAAACTTTAGGATATTTCACACTTTTGTCAGTATATTTATTGTGGACCTCAGGTACAGAGGATTGAGTAAATTGTACTTCTATTTTTCCATTCGACACCTCTCTTATTTTATGTATTTATCTATTCTCTTTTATTCACATATATACCTTCCCACTTCCATCCCTACAGTCAGTCATTCTAATGATTCACTCTGTACTTGTTTATTTGTATGTATTAATGCAAATGGGTACTGTTTTGTATGCATGCATTTTTAATTTGTGTAAATATTGTGTTATAGATCTCATTCTATTTCTTACTTTTTTTCACAAGCTCTGTTTTTAAGATTCATCTCTGTTGTTATGTTTACATCTAATCAATGGCTGCTAACTGCTGCAGAGACTTCCATGTTATATATCCACCATGTGTTACCTTCCCATTCTCTCAGGAATGGATACCCAAGATACATTTAACTCCTCACCATCATCGCAAATAACTCTGTTGTGAGTATGCATGCCCCCTTTACACTGGAATGAATGGGTCAGAGGGTTTGTGTATATTTAATTGGATGGAGCCATGCCTGATTGCTCCCCATAATGCCTCCACAAGTCCACTCCCACTAGAGGAATTCATGAAGGTGAAAAGTTTAACTTAAAGATTCATGGCCAGTATGTTTCACCTAGGAGCAGTCTCTGGGTATCTTTGATCTTGACTAAAAGTATCTTTTACTTAGAGTCACATATTCAATTTTTTTCTCTCATTACAACATTTTGCAGGTACATCCCAATGCAGTGCTCCCTCATTTACCATCACTAAACAACACATCCCACAAAAAAAGCCTCAGGATATAAAGGAAGAAGAGGAAGCCTACTGGTACAACCTTTGCCTCCAGTTCAGCCCTACCTGCCTCATCTACCCTTCTTGTGAGCTCTCAGCATCTTCAGATGTCTGTGGACCACTCACAGGTACCAAGAAGCTTTCTAATAAAAGCAAGCTTCCTCAACTTCTAACTTGGCACTTGCTTGAGTCCTCCTCTTCACCCAGCGTCAATAAATCAGATGGTCAACAAAATTATATGTTCCCAGAATTATCTGGGGAAAGGCAAAAACTAAATGAGGCAAAGGTCAAAGGAAGGGCAGGCAAGCACAATAGACTTCCCAGTCAACTAGTAGGGATATGCAAGGTTACAGAGAGAAAGTGGACTATTGGATCCTGGGAAACAAAGAAGATGAATTATCCAAAGCAGACTGCATTTCAAACTGCCACCCCATATAAGCAGAAAGCCCGAATAGCTTCTCCAATTATTATCAATGTTCCATCAAGAAAAACTAACATTAGATGGCGTTTTTACAGTTTATAGTATACTTTTACAAAATAATCTAATTGGTTCCCAATATGCCTTTGAGGAATTAGGACAGCTATACCTAATGCTTCTAGGTTATGGTAGACAGAACTCAGGGTCAAAGAGTTTTTAATGACTTGCCTGAGATTACATTGCTGATTAGTTGTGGAGGTGAAAACCAAATGCAAATTCCAGTCTAGAATCTGGAAATGTGATTTATAACAATGCAAAATTCCACTGTTGTAAAAGAACTTGGAGCCCAAGTAGAGTTTGGTATAATGGAATCTGATTCAAATATAATATTCATTGTTACAGGAAACATTAAAAGTGGGATTATATATTATGTGTAGGGTACTGGTTACTGGAGGAGAGGAGCAAAAGAGTTGCTCCTGAAGGAAAATCTACAGTTCCTTTCCTTTTTCACCTGTTTACTAGTCAACAGATGAGGTAATTTCCCTCAGGCTTTAAATTCACTCTCTGGTGTCCCCTTGAAGGAGATCAGAAGAGCTGCTGCTCTCCACACCCTGCTGTGCACACGCAGATCCACAGATGCAGCAGTTCCTGGAGCTCCCCATGGGTGGGTGCAGCCTCCCTGGACCCCCAGTGTTCAGAGAGAGGCAGGGCAGGGTTTCCAGGCTGGGGATCTGCAGTCCATGCTGAGAAGAGAGAGATCAAAAACACAGTGGTTCTAGGATCCCTGGCAGCAGTCTGTGGCAGCACAGCTGAAAAAAAATTGTTTGATTGTAGAGACAGAAGAGACCACCTGCTCCGAAGATATGCAATGTCTTGTCAAAACTCCTCCCTGAACCCTGTGGAGTAATTTCGGTCTAAATCCTGCTGTCTGTGATGCTGCTCCACATGCTTCACTATGGGGACTAGAAGAAAAGATCCTTCTCATGGTTCCTCCCAGCCCTGGAACTCCTGATTCTGACCTCTGACCTCTAACTTCTGGCCACTCACTACCCATCAACCAGCAGAGTCCCTGTGGTAAAAGAGAGAGACCAGCTTAGGCATGAATAATCACCATTAGATGTTTTCTCCAGTCTCCTACAGTTTTACTAATGAGAGAACCTGTACAAGAGGTGATGCAGGTATAAGAGAAGGCAAGTAAAATAAGCTTAAATTGGACAGAAGATTCTTATTTATCAGTGTCACCTCCCTGCCAATGACAAAGATTGCTGAGTAAAAGGCCTTTCCACACAATTCACGTTCCCTAGACATCTGTTCCTATTGCTATTTGCATGGCTAGTATATTGGTTGAGTGGGGCTACCATAACATGGTACCACAGACTGGAGGGCTTAAACAACAGGAATTTACTGTCTCACAGTTCAGGAGCTGGAAGTGCCAGATCAAGGTGCCAGCAGGGTTGGTTCCTCTGAGGGAAGAATCTGTTCCAGGCTTCTCTCAGAGCTTTGGGTGGTTTGCCAGCTATCTTTGATGTTTTTTAGCCTGAGAAGCAGCACCCTGATCTCTGTCTTTATCTTCACATGGCATCCTCCCTGTGTGCATGGCCTGAGTTCAAATCTCCCCCTTTTGTAAGGACACCAGGCACACTGGATTAAGGGGTCCACCCTACTCCAGTATGATCTCATCTTAACTAATTACATCTTCAACAAGGCTATTTATGAATAAGGTCATGTTCTAAGGCACTGAAAGTCAGGGTTTCAAGATACTACTTTTGAAGGGATGCAATTCAACCCACAACAGCTGGCTCTTTCCCATCCTTCAAGTTGTAGCAGAGTGTCATATCCCCAGATAAGCTCCTTTATCTTGTCCAGACCTTCCCCACCACCAAACCCTGCTTGTCCCACTGATCACAACTGTCAAGATGTTTCTTAATTTCTCTGTTCCACTAGCATTGGAATTTCCATTAGTGAGGGACTGGGGTATGTTTGTCCTGTTTTCCACTGGACCTCCTGGTGCTGAGCACACTGAGTGCTTATCTATATGCTCTGCAGTGCTGAGCCATAATGGAGCCTGAGGTGAAAAGAGAAATCTGTACTGTTTATGTCTTCATATAAATTTTGGATATTTTGTTCATCAAGGTATTTTTCATTGATTTTTATTTTTTAATTAGTTATTAAAATATAATTTACCTTGATTACTAATTCTTTTAGTGTCCCTTATATTTCATGCTAGAGGCAAGAAATATCACTTCACCTAGTACCAGTCCATCTGTGACACTGGAAAGGAAGACAAAAATGAAGCATTAATTTACCTGAGAGACTGAACATTTCTTCTTATTATGAATGGCAGCAGAATGACAGGATCTGCTACAACATAACTGGATAAAAATAGATTTAAGCAAAACTGAGGCAAGAATTGGGTCCTGGACATAGCATGCTTATGGATTGGAAGAATTAATATTGTAAAATGTCTACACTACCCAAAGCAATCTAGATTCAGTATAATCCTTATCAAAATACCAATGATATGTTTTACAGGACTAGAACAAATAATTCTAAAATGTATATGGAACCACAAAGGACACAGAATAGCCAAAGTTATCTTGAGAAAGAAGAACAAAGCTGGAGGTATCACAATCCCAGGTTTCAAAATATACTACAAAGCTATAGTAATCAAAACAATATGGTACTAGCACCAAAAGAGATACTTAGATCAATGAAACAGAATAGAGAGCCCCAAAATAACCCCATACTTATACAGTCACTTAATCTATGGCAAAGGAAGCAAGAATATACTCTGGGGAAAAGATAGTCTTATCAATAAATGGTACTGGGAAAACTAGAAAGCTAGAGGTAAAAGAAGGAAACTGGACCACTTTCTTATCCCATACACAAAAATAAACTCAAAATGGATTAAAGACTAAATGTGATATCTGAAACCATAAACTTCTAGAAGAAAATACAGGTAGTAATCTTTCTTAACATCAGCTTAGCAACATTTTTCTAGACATGTTTCCTCAGGCAAAGAAATAAAAGCAAAAATAAACTATTTGGACAACACCCAAATAAAAAGCTTTTATTACAGTGCAGGAAACCAACCAAAAGACAACTTACTGAGTGGGAGAAAATATTTGCAAATGATACATCTGATAAAAGGTTAATACTATATATATTTATATATTAATAATATTTCATGTATAATATTACATATATAATTTAAATATATATAATATTTACACAATTCAACACTCAAAAACCAAAAATGCAATTAAAAATGGGCAGAGGACCTGCGGAAGAGACATTTTTTCAAAGAAGACATACAGATGGCCAGTAGACACATTAAAAGATGCTCATCATCACTAATCATTAGAGAAATACAAATCAAAAGTACTATGAAGTATCACCTAACACCGTCATAATGGTTAGTATCAGAAAGACAAAAAATAACAAGTGTTGGCAAGGATGTGGAGAAAAGGGAACCCTCTTATACTGTTGGTGGAAACTAAAGAAGCCACTGTGGAAAACAGCCTGGGGGTCCTCAAAAAATGGAAAATAGAAATATGATCCAGTAATTCCACTACTGGGTATTTATCAAAAGAAAATGAAAACATGAATTTGAAAAAATATATGCACCACTTTATTCACTGCAGCATTATTTACAATAGCCAAATTATGGAAGCAACCCAAGTGTCCATCCATAGATGAATGGATAAAGAAGATGTGCTACATATATACAATGGAATATTACTAAGCCATAAAAAAGAATGAGATCTTGCCACTTAACGACAACATAGGTGGACTTAGAGCTTATTATGCTAAGTGAAATAAGTCAGATATATAAAGATGAATACCATATAATTTCACTTTTATGTGGTATTTTAAAAAGAGAATGAGTGGAGAAAACAGAAACAAATTATACATGGTTGCCAGAAAGGAGAGGAGATGGTAGGGGTGGATAAAATGGGTTAAGAGAAGAGATGCCCGAGTGGCTCAGTCTGTTAAGCATCCAACTCTTGATTCAGGTCATGATCTCAGTGTTGTGAGACTGAGCTTTGTGTCAGGCTCTGCACTGAGCAGAGAGCCTACTTAAGATTCTGTCTCCTCTCCCTCTGCCCTTCCCTGCCTGTTCATGCATTGCTCTCTCTTGAAAAATAAAAATAATGAAAATTTGAAAAAATGGGTAAAAAGGGGGGCAAAGTACAGAATTCTAGTTGTGAAATGAGTAAGTCACAGGGAATTTAGTCAACGACACTGTAATAACATTGCATGGTGACAGCAGCTACACTTGTGGTGGGCAGAGTACAAAGTATAGAGTATCGAACCATTGTTTCATATAACTGAAACTAAAGTAACATTTTACATCAACTATACTTCAATTGAGAGAGAGAGAGAGAGAATATGGATGAATGAATTGGATCCTGGAAACCCAAAGGGGACACATCAACCTTTTTAATTCCCTGTTTGTTGCAACAAGGTTTGCTTTGTGTCTGTCCTAGACAACTACACTCTCCTCTTCCCCTGTGGCCTCAAAGCTAATCCAGGGCCCAATGAAACATCACTGCATTTCTGTCCCAGCCTAAGCTCAAGAGAGTCATGCAGAAACCCAGGGCTCCTGGTGCTATGAAGTCTTTCTTCCCTGTCTCTGAAAGATCCAGGGTAGAGCTAGGGCTTCTGAAACACATAGATCACTGAGTGGCAGGGATATCACCAGAAATGGTTAAGAACCATTCAGCTTCTAAGTAAGAGGAAAGCTTGACACACCTTCCCAGGGCTCCAGCTCCTCACCCAGTACACATGCACTGCCAATTTCTCTGCAGGGCCTCTTGCAATCACTCAAGATTTCCCCTTCCTGCCTCTCCCCTACAGCCAGAATGAAACATGGTGCCTTAGGGACAGGTTTATTCTTCCAGCTCCCCACAAGAGTCATTTACACATTAAACGTATCTCCATAACCCTGTTTCTGGGTGATAAATTACCTGGAAAGGGGAAGACTGTGGAATAATATCTCCCTGGTACTGAGTGGGGCACTTCCATACCTGGGAACTTGGAGGAGAATGTATCTCTGCTAAGTCATTGGTGGGGGAGCCAGCTCTGGACTGCCTGACTACTTAATGTGGGAGATGTTCATGTAGCAGTCTGGTACACTGGCACCAAGGCCTGCACGTAGAGGACCTCAGCAGTTGAGGGGAGGGGTACTACTAGCAGTGCAGCAGCTTTTTAAAGAGTACAGGACCAATTTGTCTCCCTTCCCAGAACCAGCACTTAAGAGCTCACAGCTGCTTCCAGTGGGCCTGATGGTTAGTCTTTCTGGCAGATGGGTGTTTTTAGATCAAGGAACCTGTCCCACTTGCAAGGAGTTAAGAATTTGAATTACTGTCCTTAAAGCCCATGCTATGTGGATAATAAAGGGGAGAGGCATCATGATGCCTTAGACCTCTAGCCACAGTTTTGCTTTACCCCTCTGAATATCAGTTTTATTGAATCTCAAATGGTAACAGTGCCACATCCGCTGAATGCCTTGTCGTAAGGGTTAAATGTGTGATATATGCTAACATGCCTCTACTGCGCATGGCAGGAGCTCTGTCAATGCTACACACACCTACCCATGTCCCCAAACAAACATATACATGCAGACACACATAGATACACATGCACTTTGGGAGTGAGCCAGTCAGCCTCCTCATCCAATGGGGAAAATCAGTCATCATTCACTCATTTGTTCAACAAGGAACTGTTGCTTCTCTAACATCTGCTTAGAGATCTGGTGAGAGAAAAGAAAGCTCACCTCTTCCCATGGCCTGATCTTCAAACACAGATGAAAGAATTTTGGTTCATCCATGTTTTTAAAGATTTCTCCAGGGCGCCTGGGTGGCTGAGTGGGTTAAAGCCTCTGCCTTCAGCTCAGGTCATGATCTCAGGGTCCTGGGACCGAGGCCCGCATCTGCTCAGCAGGGAGCCTGCTTCCTCCTCGCTCTCTCTCTGCCTGCCTCTCTGCCTGCTTGTGATCTCTCTCTGTGTTAAATAAATAAAATCTTTAAAAAAAAAAAAGATTTCTCCAGAGTATAAGCTCCATGATATCCAGGTTCATGTGTGTTTTGTCCCCTGATGGAGTTCTTGCACCTCATTGTTATCTCTCAAAAATATTTGATGAATGAATGAATGAATGGATGACTGAATAAAATACCCAAAATGGTAGAAGAGAGCAAAGTCCTACCTCCAGGGCTTTAGGAGCATAACTGAGGACCGAGCGGCAAGAAAAATAACAAGCAGCAATTAAAAAATTGGAAGTCCCAATTGTTTTCTTAACAATTCATGCAAAAATGACAACTTGCATTGAAATATATCCTTTTTCATCATATTATATAAAGTGATGCTTTAGATTATTTATCAGAGAATACATATGTGTACCTTGTGGTTTTGTTCCAGGCACTATGCCACATGCCCCTGGTAGGTACACACAGCCTTGTTTGAGATCCTGGTGCTGGTGATTTTCCTGATCCCACTCCTATATTCACTTTCCACCTCATTGTCACTGCATCCCATATCCTATTCCTTGCTCTAATCTAGCCCACCCCAGGCCTAGATTCTGTCCTCAGAAGAAGTGACACAGGTGGCAGCAGGAGGTAGCACTCCTCTTGCCATTTTTGTCTTTCATAAAACTCTAGGTGTGGTTGTGAATAATTGGTTTTTTTCTGGAGAGGAACTGTTAATCTGTCTTTCTTGGAGCAATTACCAGGCTGGCCTGCCAAGTGGACAAGTATTAAGAGAATATGGAGCAGTGGCCAGAGTGGGGAGTGAGCTCAAAATAATGGAGCTGAGAGGGGCAGAAAAGTCCCCTCCTGGCATCAGACTATGAATCATGTCCATCCTGGAGACACTCAAAATTCATAGCCCTCCTGCTCTCCCTCTGCAGCTGCTGCACAGGGCTGCCTCAGCTCGATCCTGACCTGGGCACTTTGACTCTCACTACAGAAGAGGCCTTGTCCTGAGGGTATGGACATACTGCCACCCACTGTGTAAAGTGTGTGGAGGGCACCAGTCACTAGTACCTCATCTGCCAACCAGCAGCTGTTGTTGAGCTTATGAATCCAGCACAGTGCTGAGTCCTGATGATGTGGCATCTACCCTCCACTGGCTCACAGCCAGAAAGGCCCACATCCTTTTGCTGACCTGGCCACCTTAGAGTTATTCCTATGGTCCAAGGCTCCCTATAAGGGCAGGGCTACATGGAAAGTGTAGTCCTCAGTCCTTGTCAGTGCATAGCACCCAGAGTTTGCAGAACATTTTCATGTTAATTATCTCATTTAATCCTTAGAATCATCTTGTGAATTTATTTTAGAAACAGAAACCTAAATAAGAGATTCCTCCAAGTTCACAAATTTAAGTCATGGTGGGCCTACAATTCAAACCCAGAATTTCCTAAGACCAGAGCTCTTCCTCTTTCCTCTGCTGATGCCTGTCGGAGAAGAGACAAACTCTCATGGTAAGATGGCAGAGGCTATGGAACTACACCTGAAAAGGAGGGTCAGCTGGGCAGGACGTCACCAGGGGTGGTTCCGAGCAACCAGAGACCGTCTGAGGACCCTGGAAGCCACTGAAAAGGGGGAAGAATCATCAGCTATGCCTGGGACATGTTTGTTCATATTTCCTCCTGGAAGACAAAATTCTAAGATGTGTGTAAAGTCTCAGGAACCTGGATAGTAATGACATAGAAGTTAGAGAGTTGCAAAAACCCAAAAAACAAGAGCCCAGGACCTGATGGATTCCCTGGGGAATTCTACCAAACATCTAAAGAAGAAATAATACCTGTTCTCCTGAAGCTGTTTCAAAAAATAGAAACAGACAGAAAATTTCCAGACTCTTTCTATGAAGCCAGCATTACTCCAATCCCCAAACCAGACGAAGACCCCATCAAAAAGGATAACTTAAGACCAATATCCCTGATGAATATGGATGCCAAGATTCTTAACAAGACCCTTGCTAACAGGATCCAACAGTACATTAAAAAGATTATCCATCACGACCAGGTGGGATTTATCCCTGGGATGCAAGGGTGGTTCAACATTCACAAACCAATCATAAAACAAATGATAAAACAAATCAGTAAGAGAAGAGCGAAGATCAACATGGTCCTCTCAACTGATAGAGAAAAGCATTTGACAAAATACAACATCCGTTCCTCATTAAAACTCTTCAAAGTACAGGGATAGAGAGAACATTTCTCAACCTCACGAAATCTATCTATGAAAAACCCACAGCGAATATCATTCTCAACAGTGAAAAACTGACAGCCTTCCCACTGAGATCAGGAACAAGACAAGGATGCCCACTCTTATCACTACTGTTCAACATAATGTTAGAAGCCCTGGCAACAGCAATCACACAACAAAAAGAAATAAAAGGTATTCAAATTGGCAAAGAAGAAGTCAACCTCTCTCTCTTCACAGATGACATGATTCTCTATATGGAAAACCAAAAGACTCCACCCCCAAACTACTATAACTCATACAATTCAGTACTGTGGCAGGATACAAAATCAATGCACAAAATCAGTTGTGTTCTTATACACTAACAATGAAAATATAGAAAGGGAAATCAGAGAATCGATTATGTTTACTATAGCACCAGAAACCATAAAATATAGGAATAAGCCTAACCAAAGAAGTTAGGGATCTGTACTCAAGGAACTAGGGAACATTCCTAAATGAAATTGAAGAAGACACAAAAAGATAGAAGAACATTCCATGCTCATGGATGGGAAGAATAAACATTGTTAAAATGTCTAAATTGCCCAGAGCAATCTATACTTTCAATGCCATTCCAATCAAAATTCCACCAACATTTTTCAAAGCGTTAGAACAAACAATTCTAAAATTTATATGGAACCAAAAAGGACCCCGAATCGCTAAGGAATTGTTGAAGAAAAAAAACAAAGCTGGGGGCATCACGTTACCTGATTTCAAGCTTTATTACAAAGCTATGATCACCAAGACAGCATGGTACTGGCACAAAAACAGACACATAGACCAATGGAACCAGAGTAGAGAGTCCAGATATGGACTCACAAATCTATGGTCAAATCATCTTCGACAAAGCAGGAAAAAATATCCAATGGAAAAAAGACAGTCTCTTCAATAAATAGTGCTGGGAAAATTGGACAGCTACGTATAGAAGAATGAAACTAGACCAATCTCTTATACCACACACAAAGATAAACTCGAAATGGATGAAAGACCTCAATGTGAGACAGGACTCTATCAAAATCCTAGAGGAGAACATAGGCAGTAACCTCTTTGACATCAGCCACAGCAACTTCTTTCAAGACATGTCTCCAAAGGCAAAAAAGACAAAAGCAAAAATGAACTTTTGGGACTTCATCAAAATAAAGAGCTTCTGCACAGCAAAGGAAACAGTCAACAAAACAAAGAGGCAACTCACGGAATGGAAGAGGATATTTGCAAATGACACTACAGACAAAGGGCTGATATCCAAGATCTATAAAGAACTCCTCAAACTCAACACCCAAAAAGAAGATGATCACATCAAAAATGGGCAGGAGACATGAAAAGGCACTTCTCCATAGAAGACACAGAAATGGCTAACAGACACATGAAAAATGTTTGTCATCAATAGCTATCAGGGAAGTTCAAATCAAAATCACATTGAGATATCACCTTACAGCAGTCAAAATGGCCAAAATTAACAAGACAAGAAACAACAAGTTTTGGAGAGGCTGTGTAGAAAGGGGAACCCTCTTACACTGTTGGTAGGATTTCAAGTTGGTGCAGCCACTTTGGAAACAGTGTGGAGAATTCCTTTAAAAATTAAAAATAGAGCTACCCTATGACCCTGCAATTGCACTACTGGGTATTTATCCCAAAGATCCAGATGTAGTGAAAAGAAGGGCCATATGTCCTCCAATGTTCATTGCAGCAATGGCCACAATAGCCAAACTGTGGAAAGAGCCAAGATGCCCTTCAATAGATGAATGGATAAAGAACATACGTACATATATACAATGGAATATTATGCCTCCATCAGAAAGGATGAACACCCAACTTTTGTAGCAACATGGACAGGACTAGAGGAGATTATGCTGAGTGAAATAAGCCAAGCAGAGAAAGTCAAGTGTCATATAGTTTCACTTACTTGTGGAGCATAAGGAGTAATATAGAGGAGAGTAGAAGAAGGAAAGGAAATGGGAAGTAGGGTAATTCCGGAAGGGAGAGGAAACATAAGAGACTTTGGACTCAGAAACAAACTGAGGGTCTTGGAGGGGAGAAGGTGGGGAATGGGCGAGCCTGCTGGTGGGTACTGAGGGCACGTATTGCACGGAGCACTGGGTGTGGGGCATAAACAATGAATCTTGGAACACTGAATAAATAAATAATAAATAAAGAAATAAATAAGCAAGGTGGTTCTTTTTTTTTTTTAAATCCTTCTCTGAATGTGTGTGTAGTCACGTTGATTGAACTTCACCATACACAGTATAGGCTCCCCCCACCATGTGAAAGTAGAACATTCCTAGGAAAACTTTCATAAGCCAAAATGGCATGAAACAAAGAGTATCCCCCACTTTCTAGAAGTTCTCATTAGGCCATTCTGCTTTTACAGAAGACCTACATTAGTATGGCAATGTTTTTTTTCTTAAAAGCAAAAATCCTCTTCGGATTTCCTTCAGTTGGCAAAAACAGGTACTGGTATAGGTCTTCTGTAAAAGTGAAGTGGCCTAACAAGAACTTATGGAAAGCAGGGGATACCTTTACTGGATGCTTCTGGTCCTTGAAAGCATGTCATTGGGAGTCTGCCATGTGTCTTCTAGGTGTTCTCTTTCTTCCCCACTGGGGAGGGGCCAAGCACCTTTCTTTGTTGTCCACTGTGATTAGAAACATAGGTACCCTCAGTACTCACAAACTATCCCTCTGACAAAGTAGGGGACTCACAGAATGTCCCATTTGCCTCCAGAAATAATAGATGATCCAGAAGAAACAGCACTAACCTTTTTCAGGTACACTCTTGTTATCCATGTCATTCGTATTTCCAGTCATTTAGACCCTTTTTATGCTCTTTTGTTCTATGCCTCAAGTCTCTCCTTCGGTTTTCCAGGGCTACTCACCATGAAATTGCTGTCCTCTTGATGACAAGGAAGGTACCCTACTGTGACCTGCTCATTAGAGAGAGGGTGGGAGAGAGAGACCATGCCACTCCTATACCTTCAGGCTGAGATGTGAGAGCATCCTGTGAAACCCTTAAAATTTCCAAGGTGAATTCCTATGAGGTTCTTCAGACAGCCAAGGAGGACAATCACACATGTGTGCATGCATGCGTGTGTGTGCATGTGCACTTGTACACACACACACACACACACACACACACACACACACACACCCTGAACAATGAATGCATGGCTATCCCAGCAGAACCAGGACTGGGTGTGGTGTTGGTACTTCCTTTTCCCCAGCCTATCTCTCATGGAGAAGACCTGAATTGTTTCCTTGACAACCCGCCTCCCTCTCTCCCTATATTTTTTAATGCTGTGATGATAAGGTGTATTTAAACCCAGCAGCCATGTTCCCATGGTGATAGAAGACCCCCAGTAAGTTGCCATGGGAACAAGAGATTGCTTTGAAAGAGGATAAAAGTAAGTCAGCTTTGCAAGCGATGACAGAAAAGTTAGAAGCAGAAAGGCTGGAGAATTTGGCTCAAGAAGGCATCAGGTCAGGTGTAATGGTCTGGCCTATTCCACCTGAGGCTGGTGGGAGGTCAATGGGGTGGGCTTGGGGTGGGAAAGTGGGGAGACAGGGACGTGGGAGATGTGACTCCAAGCTTCCAAGCTCTGAGCTGGATGACTCTGAGCAAAGCAATGTGACT